>JASXSY010003296.1:0-27929 GCA_034509805.1 Sipha maydis
GTAATAATAATATTTAAACTTATATTGAATCACATTGTAAAATTAGTATATTTTTTCTACCTATAGTAGATAATTGGCAACGTCAACGTTTAATCAAATTTAATTTTAATTTTGACGCTTCTTACGCACTCATCTCCGCCCTGTGTCGTCTTACTCGTCGATCGTATCTAAAGCCGCCCCTGCATAAAGCTATGGTCAATATTACAAATATGCAGATTTAGTTATGTTTCATGTTTTCTAACTGTTTTATATATGTATTTATTATAATAATATATATATATATATATATATATATACAGTGGCGAACTGGCCCGGGGTGATAAAGTGCGACCGCACCCCGGGCCCATAGAAAAACAAAAAAAGGTTTTTAATATTGAAAATTATTACTTTATCATTATTTGCCATCCATCACATTTTATCCTAATTATTAATTTGTATTTATTAACAAAACATAATATTAAAATAAATAGTACAAAAGTATAAATTAAAAATGATTAAAATAGACATAACCAACTATTGAATTCATATACTATATTATTTTGAGAACTTCAGATATTATAATGTTCTATTATTATCGTCTGACATTTCCGCATGCTATAAAGATATATATATATATAGCATATTATTATATCCATACGGACACACATATTATATTATTACGAGTTACGACAGACAACGCTGATGAGTGACGATAACGTCGATTACTTTGAATTTCGTATGACCTGCCAAAGTACTGACTGCAAGAAAAACAGGTACTTACTTATACTAATTTTTAAAAGTTTTTCTATCAATACATTTTTTTATGAATTATTAATTATGAAATAGTTTACATAGGTATTGTCTGCAGGGTAGTCATATGTTCATGTTTTGTTTAAATATTATAACAAAATAAATTTGGTGCACATTATTTTAACTACCTACATGTATAAAAAACCATAAATGTTCCAAATTATTATTTTTATCGAAATCATATTATTATATTAGTATTAAATATTGTACTTAAATAGTATATCTACGTTTTATATTTTATATTTACACTCCAACAGATGATAATAATACAAATTAAATGATAATAATACGTCACAGCAATTACCTCGATTCGAAAATTTGAAGTTATTTTGTAGTTGAAAATTCATACAATTTTAAGCATTCAAAGCTAAGAATTGTAAATTTGGTAAAAATCTGTCCTTAAGTTTTCCTTCAATTACCTGTAAAAAAATGTCTAGCGGAATAATATCAAAATTTATAATATATAAAATTATATTACCTTAAGCATATCAACTTTATGTAGCTTTTTTTGTTTAGAATGTTTTTCGTGACCATAACTACTTCTTTTTTTATAACGATCCCTTTCACCATTTTCACTTCTATCTGACTCTATCTCATTAGCACTATACTAAACGTATTTTTATAATTAAAATAAAATGATCCGCTGTTTTAAGGTTTCCTTATTTCAACATGTTTTCCGTCCAGTGCTCCCAGGCAATGTGGAATATTCCATTTTTGTTCGAAATCTTTTGGTGTTTCCACCCATTCTGCTTCTGTTGTTGGAAACTTAGAACAAAAAAAGGTATTAATATTTTTTTTATTTAGGAAACTGAAGAATTGTTTACAATTCCAAAAGTAAAAAGAAAAAATCAAAAGCATCAGTCGCTACAAGAAGAACTTGTAGGATTAGCTTGTAAGCGTTGACGTCAGACGGAAGATAGTGATGAAATGAAAATAGCTATTGCTTGAGCGGCAGAACTTCAAAAAATGAATGCCCAACAACAAATTTTTGCAAAAAAGGCTATCAATGACATTTTATTCGAAAAATATTCGGTCAAATGGATACATTACATCGAAATGCAATTCAAATAGTACCAGCTTTAACTAGATCATCATCCCCGTTGTATAGTAATACTCCAACACCCTAAAGTCTTTATTCTTCAACAAATAGTGATCCCCCCTTTTATTGAAATAAATGACATGCCATGTACCAATACTTATCAGACATTTACTAGTGATATTCCAAACAATTATTCTACAACTAAGAATGAAACCTGCACAGCTTCAGATTTTTTTCAAACATTTCAATAACATCACTTTAAAATTTGTTAATTAAAGTTTAATAATATAAAATGAATGTATGTTTTTCTACTTTAATATATGTTTTCAAACTAGTTATAATAGCTCGACAAGTTTCTAGTACAATACTACTGATGGACTGTGGTGAAATTCCACTCGAAAATTTCAGGTCTTCGAAGGTATTACCAGTGGCAAAGTACCGTAATGTTATCGATGGTCTCTCATTGACAGAAATAGCTTCCCTCGTTACCGCATTCTGTTTTTGGATATGTGGAGTTACAAGCTATAATGATAATACAATTATTATACAGTCAAGCAAATCATACTTATAAATATAGGTAATGCCACGTACTTTCAATAAATTCTCATAAGATGTAGCATCCATTCGCAAAATATTCCTATAGCCATTTGGTTCAGTCATTCGTAGACAGTTCAATAATTTTTCATGACTATATTGCGCTCTCTGTTTATACCACTCTTTCATCCAACGTCTTCTTTTATTTTGTTTGGGTTTTTTTTGGTTCAATCCAAAGGTTACTGCGATGCAAATTAATTCGGTATCGTTAAGATACATATTTAAAACTATAATAAAATAGTTATAATATAATTTATAGCGGATGGTAAATGCTACCTTTCAACTGACACAGCGTAAACAACACAAGCGGTCATACACAGCGGAACTACACCTGACCTGACAACGAATTCAATTGAATATTGTGCAAAAATATTGAGAGGCTTGGGTGAAATTAATATTGAGCAAAATATTGACACAATTTTATCGACTCAATATTATTGATCGTGTAGGGGCCACTTTATAAAAATTAATTTTACCATTATCGGTTGATCGCGTAACAAATAGTCGGATAATTTGGATTGCTATATTGTATTCTAGGAATTTACCATTACTGGTCAATCGTAATAGTCAAAATTATTGTCAATTGTAACTCGACTGTCAATTAGTCGTCACGTGCTAGTGTGCATCGCGTATTGTATGTTCCGTATATTTTCGTTATTACGTTCCAAATTTATTTAGAATTTTTTATTTTACAACAGTAAAATGAATGCAAATAAAAAGCGTAAAACTTTAATCATTTTAATCAGGAGTGGGAGTTGGGTTTTTTTTTTTGTTGACATTAAAGACAAGTGCGTGTGTTTATTATGCCGCGAAACTCTCAATTTTCAAACGTTGAAACATAGAAAGGCATTACCGAACTAAACATGCAGATTTCGATTTAAAGTTTCCAACGTTTCCATTTTACGACAAGATAAGCTAAAAACAATGAAATTAAAACTGAACCAAGAGCAGTCTGTTTTTAAAAATCCAATTAAATTGGCCCAAAATGTAACTATTGCTTCATTCAACGTAACATACTTATCAGCAAAGAAAAAAAACCGTTTCTCGTAAAATTCACATTTTTTTAAACCATCATCTGTCCACCTATGCAGAGTGGTTTTTTGAAGCTTTCAATACGGACGCGATCAATACGATTTAATGCATCATTAAGCTTATAAAAGAAATATTATTTTTAAACATAAGATTTATGACAAGTTTGAAAGATATGAGAATTTTACGACGAGATAATAATATAATCCTTGTATATATAAAAGAACCGGTTTTTTTTATGTACCTACCAATTTTGTGACGACAATATTTAACTTTTTTCCAATTTTTTTTTCACATAGTTGTTCCAAATACCTTCCTGAGTGTGACCACGTCACCCGATTTTCAAAATTTTGATTTTAAGCGGTTGAAATCGGCAAAAATAAATGTTTACGTGTAATTTGTATATTTATATTCATATAATAATAACAATAGCAGTCGGCCGATAACGGGAAATACGGCACGGCAGTCCAAGGGTCTACCTGGACTCTGACCTTTTTTTTGTGTTTGTTATGAATTGTTCCGAGGCTATATGTATAGTATTAAATTTAATAAGTTGTTTAGAAAACACCAACTTAAAATAATAATACATTTCTTACCAAAATGCAATAAACATGTTACGATGTCCTAGGTAAACGCGATTTTGCGAGCGGGCGAGTGGGCGGGCGATGCGATAAAATTCAAAATAGGTTTAATTTATGAAATGTCCTATTTAGACTTATAACACCGATTTTTGGTTCATCGGTGTACTGCGACTGTGATCCGTTAACTGTGCACGTTTGTGTGGAGTTTCCCTAAATTATTTAACTACAAATATTATATTTTATTTACCATTTGTACGTTTATGCAACACAAAATAAAACTCTAAATGTGGTATACCAAGAGGTTTTGACTTAAGCCATATTAGCATTGAGTAACTACGTATAATTTGTAAATATTCATAAAAAAATTATATATAAGGATAGAATCAGTTTTTAATATTATTATTATTATTATTATTTTTTAGATTCTGAACGGAGTGATGGAATCTATTGGTTTTACAATGATGTGTGTTTTATTTTTTATTTATTTTTTTATTTTTTTATTTTTTATTTTTGTGTCTGACGACACCTTTTTTGGCAGTAAAAATTTTCAATATTATTTAAATGCGACGGGAAAAACCCTAAAAAAATAAGGGAAAAACGGGAGTTTTTACGCAAAACAAGTTTTCGACAAAATCAAATTTTTTATTCGATGTAAATACTTGAAATTATCACCAAATGTTAAGATTAGCGTTCTCTATACACCGTTAAATTTTCAAAGTATTTTGACTTTTATTGAGCTATTTATAGACAATTGAAATTTTCAATTTTTTTAATTTTTTTTTTAAAATGACGATAAAATTTTTTTGGCCGGCCAGAAAATCTTGAAAATTTAATACAAGGTTTCTTATAAGTTGTTCCTTAACTGATAAAAAAAAATCTAATATCGTAAGTCACAATTTTTTTTTATAAGTGCTCAAAGTTCCAATTTATACAAAATATGTAAAAATCACGATAATTTGCAAGTTATTTTGTAGATAAAAATTCATAAAATTTTTTCTGTTCATACTTAAGGTTCAAAATTTTAACACTAGGTTATCTATCAGCTACTCTTCAAAAATCTTTAAAAAAATTTCTACCGGACTTAGAGGAAAAAATTTTATGACTGTTTGAAATTTAAATATTTACGAAATTGCATAAAACAACGATTTATTCTCAAACGATTTTTAATATTTGTTATAATTCAAAAAGTATAAGTCGCAGATTTTTGAAATTTCTACCAGCTGTTAAAATTGGTATTTCCTTTATGTCATATTTTTTTCAAAATATTATATTGATTTTTAGGCCACTTATAGGCATTTAAAATATTCGATTTTTTTACATTTTTTTTTTTATAATCGGTGATAAAAAAATTTGGCTCCTACAAAATACTTGAAAATTTAATAGAAGATTCCTCAGAAGTAGTTCTTAAAGTTCAAAAATTATTAAAATCCATAGGCACAATATTTTTTTATAAGCGTTTGAACAGCGAATATTGATATAAAATTACATGTAAAATATAATATAATGTATAATATTCTAGACTGACAAAATATATAGGTTTTTTTTTAAAATGCTCTAACTCAAAAACGAAAAACTTCAACAACTTGAAATTTTCACCAAATCTTTATATTGACATTTTCTATACATGGTTAAGTTTTCAAAGTATTTTGACATATTTTGACTTATTTATAGACAATTTTTCTAAATTTTTCGTTTCAAAATAAAATATACTTATTACAATATTTATAAATAACATTGTATATTCTAGACAAACATATCATCTCCGTTCAGAATCGTTTTTCGTATACAATGATACCTATCATTGAATTCAAATTTAACAAATCCATTATAATGACCTATCCTATGAAGAGTCGCACTTCACCCCCAAGTGTACAGCAGAGCGAGGCCCATCCGGTTCTTTTTTTTTTGTCTATAAAATTCAACAACTACTACTATTTAGCACTCGATAGCATTAAGTAAAATATATTTTTTTAAAACACAACAATTTGTGTTGATTTAAGAATTTTATTTTGATAAAACAAAAACTACACATGGGCGAAGCCGGGTAATTCAGCTAGTATATAATAAAATAGAACGAGAATGAAATGAGTTATCACCGTCGTCGGTCAAATTTGTCCAGGAATGGTAAAGTTAATAACAATCATAATATATACAAATCAAAGCAGGCAATAAAAACAAAGGTTCATTTTATTTATACAATGGTGTCGACTAAGTTTTAATAATAATAATAATATTATACCTAATATTTAAAATTAAAACACTGATATAAGTTTGTTGACAATGGCAGCATGAGTTATGTATCTGTAGTCGGTGACAAGGTCGAATCAATGAAAGGTAGGTTTGAGTGGATCGATGGAAATCCATGGAGTAGTCCATCGCGCTGAAACATGGACGGCTTCTCTAGATACTCGATGGCTTCGTGAGAACCTTCATATTGGGATTGGAATGGCGGTTTGAATATATCTGACTTCACTGTGGTTTAAAGTACAAACGGACGGATGTACTGTGGATGTACCACGATGAAGCTTCAATCTCCTGGTTGTGCTATGTAAAAAAAAAATCTTTTGTTTTCAAACATTTTAGATGCACGTATTAATAATTACTTAATGAATTAAGAGTTTCATCCGACTTAAACCTATTTACTTAACACTTAATTCTGATATTCGATCAACAATAACACGTGCCATGTTATATTAGTTATAAATATTGAATACAACTTAATATCAATTATATGAGACAAGAAAAAAAAGTAAAAGTTTGAAATATATGATATTAATAATTGTTCGGTCGTTGAGAAAAAATGAATAGAAAGTATCCTACGCACTTTATTCTAAGAGAGTGTAAGTTTCCACACCACCTTAGCTATTAAAACCACAACAAAATGTACTGTTGTGTTTTAATAGCATGAGGTATTACACCAGCGCGTTATTTTTAAAGTGGTGTCCCCACGAACCATAGGCGTGACTCTTCTTGACCATATCTGTGAATGAATTAGATACAAACAATATTTTTACTTAAAATCAGATTTTTATATAACTAATAATTTATGAGGTCAAAAAGGAAACGCTTATGATTCGCAGGCCTACTCCACTAGAGGGAATTCAATTCTTTAACTAATTAATTTCAATTTGATGTTTGAATAATCTAATAATGGAGACAAATATTATCAAAAAAGTTGGATTTAAATTTTTTTTTTAAATGTAATTTATTTGATGTGCATGGTCCATGGTTTTTTTGTAATTATTTAAAATATATAAATAATTAGATAATTACCAAAAAAGTCATGGACCAAGAACATCAAATACATATTTTTAAAAAAAAATTAAAATCAAAAACTTAAAATTTTTTAAAAACATTTTTCAACTATACAAAAAAATTAAAAATATTTCGAATAATTGATGAAATACGTACCATGACAATGATTAAATTGTTATACAAACGTACCGTACAATTTGCATCACAGGAAAATTTACAACGCCTATAGGACTCTTAAGAGGGCATAGTGACCCAAACCAAATTCGTCCAAAGTGCTCTTGATGTTTTATTCATCAAAGTGCATCTGTGAATGGCAAAGAAATATTTTGAATGGACAGAAAATATTTGGCATTAAAGAAATAGATATGAAAAATCCGTATAGGATTTCTGCTATAGAAATTGTGAGTCTTATGTCTTTCTGTACTGCCGATAACACTGCAGCAAATTTTCCATGAACATTTCATTATTAGTCACTCTTCGGAAACATAGTTTTTAGAGTTATTTGTGCTTGTTTCGGTGCGATTTAATCGGCATATCATTCTGCATAACACGTGTAAATGATTTCGACAATGATCCAATACTGCAGACAGAAGTTCTTCGACATCACGTGAGAGAGTCCACATCCACGAAATTGATTAAGTCCATATTGTATAAAACATACATAGATCACAGCAGGGTCAAATGGACGGAAAATCAGTTGTTTTACAAAACTGAAAACGAAATATATGCAATGTAAAATAATATGTTAAAAATTGTTAGTTATGAATAATGTATACAATTTACAATGTTTATTATAAATCATGCTTATTTTCAACAAATTTGTATAATTTATCTTAAATATTTGTATTCAAGGTAAATACGTAACAGTAATATCAACCAGTATAATTTACAATTGCTAAGAAAATACTTACAGTGAATTCGTGTAAAATAATTTTTTTCGGTACACGTGACAGGCAATTGATTTGTACGACGTTTACGATAGTTGGTTAAACATTTTGTAGATACTGATAAACCCCGTGAGTCCATAGAAACACGCCATCAACTGTTGTTGAATTGAAGAAATTACATATCTGCAGTTTGCACAAAGAATTGACGAGATATAAAACACATAAAGACCATCGATTGGTCGACAAAGATTTTAAATAATTAAATTGTACTGTCGAAGTTGTTTGGAATAATTGTAATTAGAATCGTTTTTAATATTTATCGAAAGCTGCTTGATTTAAAAATAAAACTGTGTAGTAGTAATTTTGATTGGTTGTGTATAAATTTTCTTAAGTATTAGAGAAAACTATTTTTTTTGAAAATGAATTTTTTGCGTATAGTTTGTCTTTCCATTCTGAAGATACTTCTTATCCGCCAACTTTGTTGATATTCTTATTTCATCAAACACTTTTTTACAATATTGTTCATATACATGTTTATCGTTGGTTTGATCATTATCACCACATAACCATAATTCTGATCCGTAGATTACTGAACGTACTACTAACACAAATCTTGATATATGCTTAAAGTTTGCAGAAGGTTTAATAGGACCGCTCTGAATGGCATAATTCCTATAGTTGCTCCTTATGTAATTTCTCATTGTTATAAATCCTTTTTCCACTGAACTATAATACGCTGACTCACTGATGAACAAACAATTTATTCTTTCATTTTTAATAAAATAAGTAGTGACGTCGCCTGGATTTAATGTCTTATTAGTAATGTCCTTCATTAATCTACGGAAGAACAAAATAAATATAGGATTATAAACGATACACGAATTACATTTCGATGTATATGTATATTATTTATAGTACTCATAACTTATGTTCATGTAATACTTTTATTTTACTCATATAAAATGTATATAAGCAAGTAATAATTTTAATAATGTAATTTAGATGTAAAATAATTACTTTTCTTTAAAAGATGGATATTCCAAGTTAACTGATTCCACCAAGTCATTCTTAAATTTATTTGCTTTTACTTGGTCAATATCGATCAATAACACCAAGTCACTTAACTTGTCTTTAATCTGCAGTATTTTCTTTGGCGTTACAAATACTTTCATTTGTGGCGGCAATGGACGATAGAATATCTTAAAAGGATTTATGAATATGAAAACTATAAAATATTCTGTTATTACTAACACTTACTTTTGACGGAACACAAACGGTTATTTGTACTCCGGAACCGGCAAAAATATGTTCAATAAGTTGTTTTACTTTTGACCACTCTAATCCGTCTATACCACAGCCAATTTTAGGTATGCCTAGTTTCATAAGTTGTCTTTCTCGCATTTTTTCTACAAGCGTTTTTAACGCATGTGACAATGATAACATTGTGGACGGGCCATTACAATACTTTTTCGTCACCAAATAAAAAGCACTTTCTTGTTGATCTTTAATGACCATTCCAACATTGCCCACAGTAAGTTTTTGGTCCATAAGTTGACCAATGCCTCCGAAATAACGTCTAGATAGTGAGTAAAATAATTATTGTTTCAATCAATGTAAATATAAAATAGTTTTACTTGAATTGAATGGCGACGCCACTTTCCATTCGTAAATCTTCGGCAATACAATGGGCTAGAGCGACGTCTCTAGGTAGATTGAATAAATTTTCATCAATTTCATGAATCATACTTGAAATTTAAAATAAATATTTATTATTTAATCAACCAACAGATGTAATTTCGGAGTAAATCATAAACGGATTTAATATAAATAATTATTTACCAATTTCCCTTTTCTGTTTGGCTTTTGGGTATGCTTGCATCTATCACAACTTTTTTACTGTTGACATTGTTTTGAATGGTGCTGTTACTTATTGTTTTTTCACAAATCTTTACGTTACTCGATTTTTGATTTGAAGATTTGTTTATCTTCGATTTCGTAGCATCACTAAATTTAGTTGAATTTGTAATAAATATAAATGTGTATTATTTGGTTTAATTAAACAAATTAATTTTCAAATATCTTCTTGGCTAACGAAAAAGTGTTTTTTTTTTTTTAAACAACATATCATAATATTAAAATAATCACTTATTTAGTGTTCCATCGCTGTTATTAACCATTTTAGTCGGTATTACATTTGAAGAAGTAATATTTGACATTTTTGGTTGAACTACACTGTTTTGAACCGTTCTAATGAATACGAAATCATGAATATATATATATTTTTAAAAACCTAAGTGAGATAAATACTGTTGGACACATATGGTTGCTTCTAATTGTTGAGCACGTCTGCGTTTTTTCGCTGTATTTTTGCTCAATTTCTTTTGTTGGTTTCCAGTATTTCTAAAACATTAATCATGTAATTTTAAGATGCTCAGTATTAAAGTTTTAGTTATAATTTAATATATTTATTTAATAATTGTTTTCAAATGATACATTTTTTTTCTATAATTATCTAAAAATTTGCTCATACCCATCTTTAGGTAATGCTTTGCGATTTCTCGGTTTTTCAACAGTTTTATTTTCACTTCCATGCCCAAGCGTAGGAAATTCTTCAGTCCTATATTTTATTCATAAAAATTATAATAATGTATACATATAGTACATATTACATTATAATTTATGAAAATTATTTATGATCTTTTAAACTTTATCAATTAATTTTAATCATAGTTTATCAATAGAAAAATATGAAGCGTATTTGGAAACAAAAAGATTTTAAATATAGTAAGTTTATTATGAAACACAAACATATTTATATATGGTGAGATTATTAATCTTGTAGAAAGAGACCAACATTATCTTCAGTAATAAATTACAGAAAACATTATTTTTAAGTAATAAGTTTGTGACTGACAGTCGCGTGTTACCTCTTTGGTTGCATGCTCTTCTTGGTTTCACTTATCAAGTTTGATGCATTCATTTTATTTATTGTATACTAATTTCAAATAGACTTAATATAATATGTGAATCTGAAAATGATAACGATTTTAATTTTAATTTACGGTACATATTTTTTTGTACTTCGTTTCAATTACACATATTAATCAGAATCAGGGACGGTCGCTAAAGAGCGTGAGAGCTGCTCTAAAGGAGGGATGGTACTACTATACTTCTACTTTACTTAAGTACTTTAATGATTTATTTGACCTATTTTCTATTTTCTATGATAATTCTGTTGTACTCAAGACGATCGAGATGAGATGCACTTTCAACGATTAATGATAGTGTTGGTGGTGGTGGGTTTGTTAATACGATTCCTAAACAGCGGCTCTTATTTCTTGTTGGTCTATCGAGAAACAGATAAGTTCGTATATTATATCCTGAGTCCATCGACTACGACGTTAGGATCATTGTGAGGCCGTTATGACGTTGTCCGTTGTGAGCTGATAGTTGAAGGTTGAAAAAAGTCAAACGACTTACGACCTCCGTGTTTTGATCACTTCTGTAGCGCGAGTCTAATTTTAATTCAAAATATTATTAATGACATACATACTTATAACAGTAGCTGCTAATTCCGTTTTCTATTCAAGTTGTCGGTGACAATATCTGGATACTGCTGTACGACGAATGACAAAAATCGGTATTGAGATTCAACATTAAACAAATATAATTGAAATCCATAGCAAGGTTATGCGTGTATTATTAATAAAACAGAACGTTTTTAGCCAACATGGAATAACATATCTTTAAAACCATTTACGTATACAATTTTATGATTTGCTATTCAAATATTTTGCTGCCAATAATAAAATAAAGCAGTAGTGTTTTTTTTATATAACTAGTTTGATAGGTGACACAAAATTAATAAAATTAAATAACCCTTCAAAACGACATAATGATTTAGTCAGTTATCAACCAAAAAAAAAAATCTTATTCTAAAAATGATTTATCTACTTTTAAAAATTATTCCAGTGAAATAAATTATAATGAGAAATTAAAAGAAGAATCTGAGATAAATATTTTACATACATTTTTACTACCTAACCTCATGAAAAGATGGCATTTTAAAAACCTCATCCGATTCAACCTTCTGATACTCGTATTAAGTCACTAAGTTTTGACCTCCATAAAGCTTATTTTCGATTATTACCGACAGGAGAAAATCTATAGAGAAAATAGTTATCATATTGCGTTGAGAATAAAAGTGTTTATTGTAGTTTATGCATGGAATTTTCTATTGACAAGAACACTTTTTGTACTGGTTCAGTAGTTAAAATTCTCTCTCTATGGTTTCAATCCGTAGATTGGTTTGCAGCAATCTTCAGTCTTCCCTCTTATCTTGAGAAGAAGACATGTTGATTGCTGATACTTGGGATAGTAAGTTAAAATTAAAAACATAAATAGTCATTGAGTCATTCTGATGCAACTTCATGTTATTTAATAAATAAATCTGGAGCGAATGTAGAAAATTGTATTAGCACTGAAAAATAATTAGTTGTAAAAAATAACCGAGAAATAGTTCATCGTGTAATTAACATAATATTTTTACTCTCAAAAAAAAATTTAGGTTTTAAAGGTTTTTTTTTTTATTATTTATACTTATATAATTACCCTGACATAGTCATCTAAACTTATTGTTAATAGATTTTTCCATTTTTAACGTTTGAAAATTATTTGAAAAAATTTCTAATTTGAAAATCAGATATTAATATAAAATATAATATAATACATTTTCGTTTTAGAGGTAAACGTTATAAATCTGCTTATGATTTTAATAATTTACAAAACAACCACGGGAATTTTTTAGAAGTTGTTAACCTTTTATCTACTTATGATCCAATAATTATTAGCGCAATTTGGGGGGGTGCTTAGGATTGCTTAGCATCCCCACATTTTTTTAAGAGCATCATCGAATTATTATTGTTCATAACTTTATTATTTAGTCATAGGTATTGATATTTTGTCATAGGCTTAGGATACATTTATTTTAAGACTTTCCAATTTAATCATAATTATATATTAGGTATAGGCAATTTATTGTTAATATTATAATTAATAAATTATTATGTATTTGAGACACAAGAAGAATTCATAGAAGGCTGATCAATAGACGATAACGATTACGCCAAAACATCTATAACGATTATTCGCAATAAAAAGCTAATCAATATTTTTAGGCCGATGCGGGTTGATCTGTAACGAGTCACATGGAAAAATATAAATACAGTAGTCACTCGATAATTCGAACCTCGATAATTCGAAAAACTCCATAAATCGAACTAAACGCTAAGTCCCCTGAGAAAACCTCTATAATTAGAAAAAAATACATGTATTCCGGTCCCCTCGATAATTCGAAATGTTTGTAGGTGAGGCACACTCTACAATTCGAATTTTTTTTTCACGAATCTCTATAATTCGAATTTCTTTAAACACGATTATATGTACGTTCATATGTACATATAAGGATTATGATAGTTAAATATTATCGTAGTTTAATGTTATCGTATCTTACCTACCTAATCTATATCAAAATAAACCTCTGCTATGGGTAAACCGTTATTGAAATTGAACAAACGTAATCAGTCGTAGCTAACGTAGTCAGTCGCAATATGGATCCCGTAAAATACAAGTGTTTGTCGATAGCCGACGAAAAAAAAGTGATCGCAGCAGTTGAAGCAGGTGAAAAAAAAAAGATGTTGCTCTACGTTTTGGTATACCAGCTTCAACGCTTTCAACAATACTAAAACAAAAGAACCATCTTACAACATTAACACCTTATTTATCGCGGATCAGACAGAAAAAATGTGAGTACCCCGATCTGGAAGAATGTCTTATGGCTTGGTTTACTCAAAGTAGGCAAAATAATATTCCAATATCAGGACCTATTTTAAAAGAAAAATCTAAGTTGTTTGCTACCAACTTAGGTATCACAAATTTTCAAGCTAGTGAGGGTTGGTTAGAAAAATTTAAAAAACGTCATGATTTAACTTTCAAAAAAGTATGTGGAGAGAGTGCAAGTGTTGACTCGTGCATTTCAAAAGATTGGAAAAATGAGTTAATCAATCTATTGGTTGATTATGATGCTAGGGACATTTTTAATGCCGATGAGACCGGACTTTTTTACAAATGTTTACCAGATCGCACTTTGACATTTAAAAACGAAAAATGTCATGGTGGTAAAAATAGTAAAGAACGGATAACAGTGATGTTGGCCGCGAACATGGATGGATCCCAGAAACTTAAGCCCTTAATGATCGGAAAATTTGCTAACCCACGCTGTTTCAAAAACGTAAAATCTTTCCCACTAATGTACCGGTCAAATAAAAAGGCGTGGATGACAGGTGTATTATTTACAGAGTGGTTGTTATCTATCGATGTAGATATGAAAAAGGCAAATCGAAAAATTTTGATGTTCGTTGACAACTGTACCGCACAAAATAATATTCCTCATCTTGAAAATATAAAAATTAATTTTTTACCTCCCAACACTACATCAACTCTCCAACCACTAGACCAGGGAATAATAAAAAATTTTAAAACGCTGTATCAGAAGAAAATTGTTCGAGAAGTGTTGGCGTGCATTAGTGAAGTTCCATGTAAAATGTCTATACTCACTGCTATGGAAATGGTACACAAAGCATGGGAAAATGTTAGTGCACAAACCATCGCGAATTGCTTCAGAACTTGTGGTTTTATTAAGGACGGACAGACAATTGGTGAAGATATTCCTGTTCAATGTGAGGAAGTTGAAAGCACATGGAACATTGTATGTACAAATAATATTTATAATAAGTAAATGTCAAAATAAACGTAACACATACATTATGTACAATTTTCCACCTCTCTTTAATTCGAATTAATTTTTTTTCCCTCAATAATTCGAACCCTCGGCAAATCGAAAACCTCTATAAATCGAATTTTTAACTCGGTCCCCTGAATTTCGAATTATCGAGTGACTACTGTATAATAAATGATACACAGCGTACTCGTAAATATACATATGTCTCTACATAATGATCGCGGCGAAATGACCGAGTCCGGTCTTTAATGCGTTTTTTTTTTTTATTTAGTATTATTTTTTTTATAAATTATCTATTAGTTAGTATGATGAATGTATAAATTACGATGCGGTAAGGGGGGGGGGGCAAGGCCCCCACGGGTCACTTTGGTCAATTTAAATCTAACACCCCCATACATTTAAACCAAATTGCGCCTATGCCAATAATGCGAGTTCATATAGATAAGTTATTAAAAAAAGTGCAGGAATGAAAAAAATAAGAGAACAACAAATCTCAGAAAAATGGTAGTGGTTCACTAATTATATTTTTATCAAAAATTGCTATTAGAAATTTAATTGTACTAATGGAGAATATAATACAAAAAGCAATAACAGCAGATGCAGTGGCAGTTGGATTATTTTCATTAGAAGTGGATTCAACCCAAGATATTGCTGTGAAAGATCAAATGTGTATTTGTGTAAGATTCGTTAGAGCGCTTTCAGGCGAGACACTTTGTGGCCGGCCACTAGAATCGCGCTACAAGACACAAAAAGCGTTTTATGGGTGAGCGTCTTTCACACGAGACACTTGTCGCACACGAGTATCTGGTTAAATACAATTACTTCTTTTAATAATTATTATTTATTTGTTACTCAACCATGGAAGACACGCCTGAATGTACTAATTCAAGTTTATACATCATCAGTAGCTCAGACTCAGACACAGTGTCTGGCGGCTGACGGAGACGAGACACGCCGATTAGGTGGCGCGACACAGACTCTCGTGTGTACGAGTATATTTATAGCAATGTTATCTTAGTCGCGCGATTCTTTTCAGACACAAGTAGCCGGCCACTAAGTGTCTCGTCTGAAAGCGCTCTTAATGTTAATAGTGAAAACTTGGTTCAAGAGAGATTTTTAAAAATGGTAACAATAAAATCAGCAACAGGTGAATCACAATACAAATTAATTAAATAGGAATTGTGTGATTTAAATATTGATTTAAAATTACTTGTAAGTGATTCTTTTGACGGTGCATCTAATATGAGGGGGAAGTACAAAGGTTTACAAAATCAATTAAAAATAGATGCTCCTAATTCTATATTTACTCATTGTCACGCTCATGTTTTGAATAGTTATAACTAATGTTTTAGTTATAAAATTATCTATATAAAATCTATAAAAATGATATATATATATAATAATTATCTATAAAAATATCTTGTCATTCAAGATTCTGTAAAATGTTGTGTTTGTACTCAAAATGTTTTCTCCTTGATTAATAAAACTGCTGTATTTTTCACTGAATCATATCAGCGTGCCAATATTTGGACGGATCCTGTTTTTGAAAATGAAATTGGTAAAGAGAAATTAAGAAAATTAAAAAAGATAGGTGCTACAAGATGGAAATGTAACTGACTATAAAGATGATTTAATAACAAATGAACTTGAAAATAGTGAACAAATTGGAGATGAAATTATTGATGACAAAAAAGGCGATGATAAATCTTTCGACTTTTTTAAATCTAAAATTAAAAAAAATGATTGCAAAGATTTCATACCATGCGTTTTTAAATGTTTACAAAAGTATAATTTGCATTCAGCAGCGTATTCAAATTTATATATATATTGTATAAATATACATTAACTTTGGCAAGCACACAAACAAATTGTGAAATGGCATTTTCTAAGTTGAAAATTATAAAATACAGATAACAATGGTTCAGCCACGGAACAAGATTTATTAAACGCACAACATCTTTTAAGTATAGAAAACGATTATTTGCCTGATACAGAACGTATAGTTGATAACATTTCAGAAAGTTCTACAACATTCTCAAAATTATTACATTTTTAAAAATTATACATTTTATATACACGAATGTAGTACAAGATGTTTATTAATTGTTTTCAAAAGGTAAAAATATAACTATTATAAAGAAATTAAATTTATTTTACATTATTAAGAATAAGTTTATACAGTCCTATTGTTTAAAAACTGAAATTCTTCTTATTTTAGAAAATAAGTATGTACTCTAATAAATACATAAAAATATTTTGCTGGGAATAAAGTAGAAAAGTATATTACATGTTTTTTTATTTTATAAAATAAGTATGTACTCTAATAAATACATAAAAATATTTTGCTGGGAATAAAGTAGAAAAGTATATTACATGTTTTTTTATTTTATAAAATGTTGATAGGGCCCTATAAATGTTTCTGCACCCCGGGCCTTTTTATTCCAGTCCGCCACTGTATATATAAATATATAATTTTTTTTAATAAATCGGTCCTTGTATACAAATACAGCCAGTACATTTAATGGGTAAATTGAAATAAAAATAAAAAAAAAACTATTTAAAAATCTTTTAATGTAATATTTCAATATATATGCGTGTGTGTGTGTGTGTGTGTGTGTAAGTTAAATAGATTCATATTATAAGAATATCCATTTTAAATTATCAAATAATATTATACTATTGATACACACAATCTAATAAATTATTTTTAATATTTTGGTTAAATATTATTTTTACGAAACCTCATTTTATTTTATAGATACGTTTGACATAAATTGAACAATTCAGTAGTTAGGTACTCAAAGCATTTATTTCATAAATTAAATATTTGTTTAATATTGTTATTCGCCATGAACGGTATAATAAACGCCATATGAAATACGAGTGTCTGCTCACTAAAAGTTCAAACACTTGTTACCAATCACCTATTATGATCTGGGTGGAATAAGGCGCTAATATATTATATTACATACAAAGAAATGTATGCAAATCAAACAAGATATTTCAAAGATAAATCAACTATACGAAAAATAAGACACTCGATTCGTTATATTATACATCGATGCAATAATGCATCTACTTAACTTTAAATTTCAAATTTTTTAATGCGCTTAGCATCACTGCTAAACCGGTTTCACTGCATTTTGGATGCTACACGTTTCTGATCTTCACCTAAAAATGAATTCTAGTTTCCGCTGAAATCAGTATACTCGTTTTTTGAATCGATAATGATTAAAATATGTTTGGACGGGACCTTATAGTCTGATCATTCTACGTCGTCGACGACTCCCAATACTTTACCACTAACTATTTTAGTATAGAAGTTCCTTTTATTTTAATTATCGATTTTGATATTAATTTGTTTTTTTGGTCGGATCAAACTTTGTGCGGCTACAGTAATCGTTTTAAAATCGTCACGTATTTTGTAAGATTCTCACTGGTACACGTGCAGTACCTGATTGAGTATAATCACTGATGCATTTATATTTTGTAATGTATCCGTCGGCAACATTAACTCGGTAAATATTCAACTATTATACATTGACACGCAGAAGTATTGAACAACAAAATTACAGTAACACACTAAGAATACATTTTAAGGTAAGTAAAATATTTTGAGTATAATTTTTTATATAACATGCACATCGAACTAGTGAACATTACATTTTTCTTGATTTATAACTTTCGGGTTATGTAATTACCAAACGTTAAAAATGAACTGATACCCATGTTCTCATAATTTAGGAAGTATACTAGTGTAGTAACAATAATTAACCTCTTAAGTATTACTTCCCGCTAAATGCATGAAAAAGTAATAATATTTAACGAAAAATATAATTCTTAAAATGCATACCAATATTTATATCGGGTTTTCATCGTCCATAATATGTTGACCTCGGCTGGTCCACAAGTAAGTAGAAGGAGAGGGTTACCCTCTCCTTCAATAGATTACCACTGTTATGCAGTCAAAATATGTAAAACTTTCTTTTTTGAGAAGTATATATTATTTCTTTAAGTAAAAACTAATCAACGAACTCTGATGTTCGTGTTTATTTAAACGCTGTAACACGCCTACTTCATTTAGTTGGCACAATAAATGAGTTTTTTTAAATAAATATAACACTAATTTCAGTCAAAAGTATTTTTTAGATATGTATATCATTGACCAAACGTATAAAATAATCTTTACTAAATTAATCAGCCGTAAGAAAATTAATACTTCTAAAAAGATCTTATAAAAGGTACACATTGAATATAATCGAAATAAAATCATAAAACTACATTAACAAAATACGGTTATTGCAAAAAAAAAAAAATATTAATGTTATAGCTGTCATCTGGAAAACTGGAGTATATTTTCTACAGTTTACATTTACGGTTTTCATAGAATTTTCCAAAATATGCTTCTCTGAAGTTGTTTTGTTTACAGTAACGGCTCAAGGGAGGTGGTACGGGTGGCTACTAGTTGCGTCCCGCGGTAAAAATTTCTTCCGAATTGCGGCCCGAGTTTTTTTGGGATGCATACGAATTGCGGCCCGACTTTTTTTGAGTTACATACGAATTGCGGCCCTAACTCAATCATTTTCCTTCATATTTTTACAGACTTAGGACTGTCTGTAGCTGCAGTAGATACTGCAGGTAGGTTAAAAATGATGTTTCGTTTTTATTTAAAAATTTTGGCACATGGTAAAAACGTATATTTAAATGTTTTATTGACATTAAAATTTGATATTAAATTATGTATATGATATTTTTTGAAGTTAAAAATTCGTAGCTAGGGTATTATGGCACCGGTAAAAACTTGTATGATAGTATTTGAATAATTATAAATAAATTAAAAACAAACAGAAAAGCGACGTAACGTTCTTAGTGGTAGTAAAGCAACGACTAAGGTGTACTTATTAGTTATTGGTATCTACATTATACTGTGCTTATATTTTATCAGTAAAGATTAAATTATCTTGAATTAAAAAAAACCAGGGCCGCAACTCGTCTGTACCCAAAATAAACTCGGGCCGCAATTAGGATTAGGCCTTTTTTCGTAGTTATCTTCGGGACGCAACTAGTATGCAGCCGGTGGTACTATAGGCAATTATTGACCAGGGTCCCTTGTTTTCTACGTCTAAAATAATTTCAAGGAGCAAGGATTTTAAAATTGTTTATAAAATTTGATGTAGGAACGTAGTGGCGCTGAAATCCTAAAAATTTGGTTAGCTGAAAAATATTTAAAAAGGGTATATCTATAAATCGGCCCCAATGGCGTACTGGGGTAGAAGAGTAGTGCTTTTTATCAAAAAACCGCTAGGTTTTTATTTTTAATAAAGC
The DNA here is from genome assembly GCA_034509805.1 of Sipha maydis. Classification (NCBI taxonomy): domain Eukaryota; kingdom Metazoa; phylum Arthropoda; class Insecta; order Hemiptera; family Aphididae; genus Sipha; species Sipha maydis. Next base: position 20,299 of record JASXSY010003296.1, read on the forward strand.
TTTTATATGGTTTGAACGCAAAACTTCGGTTCAATATGAAGCTGTCACATCCTAAATTTTCAAAATATGTAAATCCGTTGCGCCGAAACACGTAGCACCCAAACTGTTTACAAATGTCTCTTTCATAGATACATAACTACCTTTTAAAGTTAAGAGCTTCTGTCCAAGCATTTTTATAGTGATAGGAGATTAAGTGGGAAGTTTTGCTTCCCACAACTCCCAGTATCGTTATTCGTTATCTCCATTTTATACATTAACTAATGTTACAGAAATCAAATTTGTACAAATATTCTTCCGAGTGACGTGTAGCACTGGCGGGAGTTTTACTAAATGGCCATGATACTTTACACGGTAAAATCACGATCAATAATATAATAGTGCAACAGTAATAAAAAAAAAAATTAAGCATATATATATATATATGTTACGGGTAGTATTAACATTTGGATAAAATCGACCTCAGCCGGATAAAGTCTACATTAGCCATGCCTTTTGGCTAATGTATAATTTTTCGCTTATAAACATGAAATATCAACATTATCCGTTATGTTAATGTTAAACAGTTAAATAAAATACTCCATATAATGTTGTATTAAGAGAAAGTAACTCATTAAAAATAAACTTATGTAGTTCAATAATAATTAATAATTTTATTATATTATACGATTAATATTACATATTTTGTACCTTAAATATATTTAATATTGCTAAAAGTTTAAAATTATTTAATCCCATGCATGACACATTTTTATTATTGTTAAGACGTTATCCAAAAGTTCTTGGCTTGTATCATATTACCCGATTAATATTAACATTAGCCAACATTTAATAATATTCATGGCGGCAAATTATTTCATATGGCTAATGTTGTATGATCCGGCTAAAGTCGACTTTATCCAAATGTTAACAATGCCGTAAAATATATACCTGCTGTTCATTTCAATAATTAAAACATTTTAAGTTCGTTTACGTTGAAAAAATTTATTTTAAAATAAATAAATTTTCCGAAATAATATTGATTTTGAGTGCAATTGAAAATCAACTCAAACCAGGTCCGTATTTGAGGGGAGGGGAGCAAGTGTCATTTTTAATCATTAGGAGGGCGGCAAATGTGTACCGACATATTGGTATTATGGCGCATTATGTATATGACCACACATAGATAAATTTAAATTTGTTTTATAATTATATACTCGTATAATACATGTGGGTACATCGTTCTTTAATATTAATACTATTAGTATAATATATATCATTTTTTTTGGGGGAGGGGGGAAGAGAGGCGTTATAACTCATAAAAGGGTAGCTCAAATGTGTTGCCCAGAAGCGTAAAATGTCTAAATACAGCCCTTACTCGAACGCCAGAACGTCTTTTGAGGTGACCAGTCAATTGACGCAATATTATTATCAGAATGTAACTTATAAGTGACCGAGAACTCAATAAAAAACATTCGAAGGTCGCTGTTTTAGTATTGTTACCAGTTGTTATTAAAAAAGTTACACCAACTTATGATTAAAAAATAATAAAAAAAATACACGGAATCTAACGAAGCAGAAAATATTTCAGGGTCATCCCATGAAATCTTCATTATTTCCAACAACCGAGGCAATACATACAAAATTAAGATTGTCTTCATAGTTAATTTTACAATCGCGTATTAATTTCCAAGTTCATAATAAAAACAACGCGAATGATTTATTAAACATGCATTCGTGTCCCACAGCCCAGTATCAAGCTCAACTGAAAATTAGTCATTGTTATGTTTACTTGAATATTTGATTACTCATCAGTAGGGCAGAGAAGTTGTAGCTCTAAAAAAGCTACATTAGATTTGTAGTATTTGCATAATATGCAAGCACTTATGCACTTAAAAATTTTTTCAGCCTTTTTATTTAAAAGAATTTATAAAATAAATAGTATTTAAAACAAGTCAAAACAATTACATAATTTAAATATATTATATACCATAGCCAAATAAACAAAATACATTTTACTTAATTTTCTTAATATTTTGTAAAGAAACGACGTTAGATCATTATTGCTTCTAGGAAAAATATGTGCTTGTAGACAGTCAAAAACCATATTATATGGCAAAAATTAAAAATAAATAAATTTTAATGGAAACATTTTGACTGTATTGTTTGAAATAAAAATGTCACTTTGGAAAAAATCGATTTCAGTAAATATGCCTCAAAAAGTACAAAATAGCGTATAAAAGTGTAAAATATGCCCTAAAAACAACAAGTACTCAAAATATACATTTATATGTAAAATAAAATTTCAGAACTAGCTTTATGAGAACATGAAACGTATTTGTTTCGTACTCTGCTATTTTTGTGACTATGCAAAACAAATATGCAAATGCTTCAAGTCCTCTGCCCTACTCATCAGTATAGAACGGATTTTATTGCGAATACATATTTTTATTGGAATGAGATATTTTTATTCTGATAAGAAATGTGCATGATTTAGATCTTTTTAATTGTGATATGCTCAAATATAGTTTACGTATTATTACATATTTGGGTAAATGTTTACGTATTTGGTAAATTAATACATATTTTGTAAATATTTTGGTAATATTTGATTTATTTTTTCAATTTTTTCATTAATTTTCGACAAGCATTATATACTTTATCAAAACGGCATTCAAACACTGGAATGCCATTAAATACGCCTAAAATAATAAGATTAGTAATTTTTGTCGACGATCAAATATTCCACATTGTCTAAATGGCATTTACGTAATTATACGCTGGCATGTCGGAGGGCACGTAGGTATACTAAATACACATATATGTTTAGACTGTTGTGGATATATTTAAGGCCCACGACAGGCGCGGATCCAAGGGGGGGGCGATGGTTAAGTACGACCCCCCCCCCCCCTCAAAATCACTAAAATAGGTTTAAAATATATCAGGTTTTCGATTATTTTCGTGGTTCAATAAAACTACTAACTAGAGTAATATATAATTACGAAAAATAAAATAATATTATTTTATATTTATTGTGTATTGACTAGTGTGTTGGTATGTTATAGCCACGGTTAGTAAATTTTGTACTTAAAAATAATTGCTTGAGAATGTTTTTCAGTTTTTCAAATCAATTTTTTATTTTATATATTCCTGAAGGCCAATATAATTTTTGTTGCTTTTACGTATTATGTTACAATTGAGGCAGGTTAGTCGTAAGTAAACAATTTATTATGCACCCCCTCCGTAAACAATTTCTGGATCCGCCCCTGGCTCACGATATAATTGCAATTGTTTTAGTAGGTATTCGTCGTCGATAAAATTCGTAGTCACAATTAGTTCCATTAAAGTGTAGTTTCAAATTGTTAAAATGTCGAAAGTTGTGCGATCGAAAACGAATTATGATTTAAAAGAATTGCCTTACGAGACATTTCAAAGTGATGGAGAAATTGTATACTGTTTGTGCTGCGAAAAGGCAGTACCTATTAACAAATCAGCGTTTTACAGTTATTCAACATAAATCTACATCTAAGCACCAACGAAATAAAGATGGTAAAAATAAATTTTAACAAAAGTTTTTAACTTCAGAACCATCTGCGTCTTTCAATAATTGTAGAGCTTTTAACACCAATTTGTGTCCAATGGTAGTTCCAATTTTTAAACTAAGAAATCGAGAATCCGCAGATTTTTAAGAGAAATATACCGGACAACAAATTCCAGATGGGAGTACCATCCGAAAGAATACTGTTAGTGTAAATTACGAGGAAACATTAAGATCAATTAGACAGTTCATTGAAGATGGTCCAATATAGATTTCGATTGATACAGACATGTTGTAGGTAATGTAACCGTCGACAAACTATGTTCTGAGCCTACTAAATTATTTCTTTCAGAAGTATACAACAATAAAACCATAACTAAAGTATTTAATGGTTCTCTGAACTTATTATAGTTAAATTATGTTAAATATGAAAAGGTACCTATTTTTGCTTTTGACCGATGCTGAACCTTAAATGGTTAAATCCGGTATTGTTTTGAGTTCATTTTTTCCTAAACTACTAAATTTTACATGTTTAGCACATGGCTTTCATCGTGTTTCAGAAACAATAAGATTCGATTATTCCGAAGTTGATTATATACAGCGACTGTTAAAAAAATATTATTAAAAGCGCCAAGTCGCGTTTCAAAATTTAAAGAAATAGACCTTAGTTTATCTTGTGAACCTGTCATGACAATATGGGGTACATGGCTAGAAGCTATCCAATACTATGTTGCGTGCCGTCGAATCAATAGGGATGGTAGAGGATTTAATAAATAAGATTGACTTAAAATTAAAGTTACTACTTTTTATTAAAATAATGTGCGATAAAACATTTACAATGTAGAGTGGCGTGAAGGTGCTTGCTGTGTCCGGACTTAAACACATCTGACTTTTGGTCTGTTGAGGACCCCCTTATATACTAGGATCCCGTGTAAAACAACTTTTCCCGGGTATGATTTCTAATCATAATCATGCTTAGTTAATATTTCCACCCACGGGCATTAGATAGTTAAACCCTAGTGGTTGGCCTCGTTAGTTTGGCAATATTCACGTATCTTCGCTATTCTTAAATAAATCAATTTTAATTGATACGCAATTTTGCTGAATGCCCAGCCTTATTTGTTAATTGGCTATTTTTACATTCTTCTACCTTTCACATGTCACTGATATTAATGATACTTTTGAAAATGTGCTCATGTAACATTTAAGTTTTACTTATTGTTTATAACCCCCTGTTGACCTCAATGCTTTAATGCCTTGGGCCCTAAGTCATACATGTCCGTAACACCTCCGTGCGAAAAGAAAGATTTCCGGCCTTAGATGGAAATCTTTTACAATCTTTTACAATGTTTACATATTACAATATTTGGCATATTTTAAATTTTACAATAATTGATTTACATAACTAGATTTTTAAAATTCTGATACAATGTTTGAATATAATTTAATACAATAATCTCTTAATATTTATTGAATACAATATGAATTAATTATTTAATAGTAAAACATTATAGTATAGTTCACAATATTACTATAAATATAATGCTTTTGTTAGTTGTACATTTTCTTATATTTTAATGTTAATTATAATTATGGTTACATACATTTTTTTTTTTTTTTTTATTAATTCATTCCCATAATGTTTATTATATATATTAAGAAATTTTTTTTTTTTATAAGACTCCATCGTCAATTCCAGTCAATCAAAATTTGTGTTGCGTAAAATTATTTTGATTTGGTGGTCTATTATTATATTGATTATTTGATTTTGGTTTATTTCTACACGCATTTGCTAAATGATTTGTTCTATTACATATAAAACAATGTTTAATATTTTTATTATAATTAGTATTATTATTATTATTTCCTCCTAACATTCTGTTATTATTATTTTGATATGTATTTGGTTTGTTATAACGATTGTAATTATTTTTATAATAATTATTATTATTATTTTTATATTTATTTGTTTTCTCATATATTTCTTTATCATTTTTATATTCTAACTCTTCATTTTTTGCTATTTGTTCTGCTAACTCTAATGTGCTTGGATTTCTTGCTTTAACTAGTAATTTTATTGGTTTAATTAATCCCGATATATATGCTGATAAAGTTAAATCTTTTAAAGTATTTCGAATAGTTTGTATTTCACTTTTTTGTTTTCCAATTGTGCTTGCATCACACAATTTATAATATAAATTTTCTACTCTATTATTATAATCATTTACGCTTTCATTATAACCCATTTTTACCGAATTTAACTCTATTTGTAGAGATGATGCTGTACGTTGAGATTCGAATGAATCCGTTAAATATTTTTTTATATTTACCCATTTACTTGTGTCTTTATATTTTATTAATTCTAATGGTTTCCCACGTAATTTAGTCGTAATATATTTTATTAATAATGGTAAATGTCTTTCATCTATCGCGTTTACTGCTAAATCGCATGCATTTATGAACGTAAAAATATCCTCTTCTGTTTTACATTTAGGTATTAATTTTAATGCTTCATCTAATGATATGATCATTTTATTTGTTAATTCCTTTGATTCTGCCATTATTTCTCTACTTTTTCTCTCAAATTTTAATTCTATATGCTCTATGTCTGTTTGACTTCTAGTTCCTATTCTTCCTTTTGAGTCTAATTCTTTATCAATTTTCTCTAATGTTTCTTTTAATAACTTTTTATTTTCTTCTAATTCTCTTTTCAATGGAGTAGCTACTTCCAAGGGAGATTTTACTGATTCACTAGTATCACTCATAAAATCTCAATATAATATAATAATTCTCATCTAATTATTCTTTTAATTCAATATTTCACATATATTTATTCTCTTTTAATAATATTTCACATATATTTATTCAATAATTCACATTTATTTATTCTCTTTTATTCTCTTTTATTCTCTTTTAATAACTCATTTATATTTATTCTCTCTTTTTATTCTCATATAGTAATTCACATATAATAATTCTCGGTTATTCTCATTTAATAACTCTTATAATCTCAATAATCTCATATATTTTTCAATGACTCAATATAATTTTATAATTCTCTTTATTTTCATTTATTTTTTTATATTCTCAATAATTCACAATAATTCTCAATTATTCTCATAGCACTCTTCACTTTTCATTACAATGGGTTAGCTAAGTCCAAGGGAGATGGTTTATTTTATGTCGCGGATTCTTACAATAATTTTATAATTTTATTTTTTATTTAAAAATAAATTATTTTATTATTTTTATTTTTATTTTATTTTACTTCATTTACTTATTATTTTTATTTTCACAATTTTCTCATAATTCTACACCCTTTTAAATGTCAACTTAATTAAAATAATTAAAATAATGCTTACAGTGAAGCTATTGATGACATCATTGTTACTTTATTGTTTTTCGTCGCCATTTCCCTCTTCTTTTGATTGACTGCAACACGGTTCTTTTCTTTCCGGAGTTGACGAAGTTGAAAGTGTGTACAATTTTTCTTCTTCGACGGTGATCAGCTATGTAGTGACTGCCTCCGTGAATTGAATTTGAAAATTCTCTTCAAAAAGAACTACCGACTGCGCCAAATTTGTGTTGCGTGCTGTCGAATCAATAGGGATGGTAGAGGATTTAATAAATAAGATTGACTTCAAATTAAAGTTACTACTTTTTATTAAAATAATGTGCGATAAAACATTTACAATGTAGAGTGGCGTGAAGGTGCTTGCTGTGTCCGGACTTAAACACATCTGACTTTTGGTCTGTTGAGGACCCCCTTATATACTAGGATCCCGTGTAAAACAACTTTTCCCGGGTATGATTTCTAATCATAATCATGCTTAGTTAATATTTCCACCCACGGGCATTAGATAGTTAAACCCTAGTGGTTGGCCTCGTTAGTTTGGCAATATTCACGTATCTTCGCTATTCTTAAATAAATCAATTTTAATTGATACGCAATTTTGCTGAATGCCCAGCCTTATTTGTTAATTGGCTATTTTTACATTCTTCTACCTTTCACATGTCACTGATATTAATGATACTTTTGAAAATGTGCTCATGTAACATTTAAGTTTTACTTATTGTTTATAACCCCCTGTTGACCTCAATGCTTTAATGCCTTGGG
>JASXSY010003297.1:0-15765 GCA_034509805.1 Sipha maydis
GCATTATAATAAGTTTAAAATAAACCAACTCGCATAACCGACACACTAACGACAATGCCACGTTTCTGAATATATAATATCAAAATACCATATAACTGGTTTCGATTGTATTTAAAACGCTAATGTATATATCATAAGACGTTTTCCTTTCAAGAATGTTTATTTAGTAAGTTCAGTTATTGATTTTTTTCATTTTACATTTACAATGAGCGGGTGGAGCTCAAAAATAATACGATATATATCAATATTTCTTGAAAATTTTTTTATTCAATACACATGCAGTATCGATAAAGAGATTATGATTGGTAATTTTTAAGTAACGAACAAAGGAAGAGTTTGCGTTTGCAGATACCTATATGCTAAAGTACCAGGTAGATGTAGAACGAAAGACGGTGCCTGGTCAAGTGAGCAGAAACCTTATTATCGATCGACTTAACGAAGGGCGAAACAACGCAACATCAGACCGAAATTCAAAGGCTTATGATAGAATTATACTCCCTTTATTGGAATTCATAAAAAGTTTTTCCCGAAAAGCTCTTTTCCCCGTAGTCAAGTGTTCGGGTATTGTCGTTAGCTTATCGATAAGCCCCACAACCATACTCACGTGTTCGCGAGATCATATTTAACGATAATTGTACGATTGCCTTCGCAGACGTCGATGAATGCTTGAGCATCGGCGGTCAAAACGGCCATCATTGCGACGCGAACACGACGGTCTGCGTGAACACGCCCGGGTCGTACACGTGCCGGTGTAATGCCGGATACGCGCGACTGAACCGGTTCGAATGCACTGACATCGACGAGTGCAACAGCGACGAGGAACCACCTTGCCATGTGCACGCCACGTGCACGAATTCACCCGGAAGTTACAGTTGCAAGTGCGCGGACGGTTACGAAGGAGACGGGTACACCTGCAGACGTGAGTACCTAAGCGACGGCCATGTTAAGCTTTAAACGTCAGTGCTCGGAATCTAAAAAGCTCATGTAAACGATTTTCCACTTTCTACTCAACCAATTTTCACTTTATAAGGACCAACTTTTATTTTATTTCGCCGTAACGTTGTACTCTTCAAATTCGCGTCGGCCACCTGGCCAAAATCGTATAGAAATCGCGATACGTGTAAATAACGATCGTTTACAAATTTTAATTAGAATTCAGTTGTATACGTAGAATTTCAATTTAAAACTACATTTGCATTTCATAAGGCAGCGTTTCCCAAAGTGTATTCCGCAGAACCTAAGGGTTCGATGGGACAATCTCGAAGGTTCCGTAAAGTGAATATTGAGTGTAGTGATTGTAATAAAATGTATCATGAACTGTCTTTAAAACATTACACGATGAACTTATCTATTTTACAATAAATAATTGAAAAATTGAGGTTCATTGGACTTACATAGATTTGAGTTCCACGAAACACAAAATATTTACCGATTTTTCTGTCATACGGAACAGCATCGGGAGAAATCGTATAAGTATGATACCGTTGTACAACGTATTCAAAACAGTCGAGTATTCGTCCCCCGCCGAAACGTCCGATTCCAGTACCGGCGATGTTGACGAAATGTTCTTAAATAACAACGTGCGTTTTTTTTTTTCGTTTTTTTTTTTTTTTGCCTACGCCTACAGCCGTGTGCCAACAGAAGTGTCTGAACGGCGGCGTGTGCGCGCGCCCCGGCGTGTGTTCGTGCCCGAACGCGTTCGAGGGACCGGCCTGCGAGCTGGACGTGGACGAGTGCGCGACCGGTGCGCACGGTTGTCTCGGCCCGTCGTCTCGCTGCGTCAACATGGCCGGATGGTACTATTGCGCGTGTAGCCCCGGCTACCAGAACGTCATCATCACGTATCCCGCTTCGTCGGCCGCCGTGGTCACCACGGCCGCGCCCGCCAACGACATGAACGTCCTGGTACCCACGTGGTCGCCTTCGTTGGGCACAACGTGCCAAGGTGAGTTATATATATATATATATTTACGTACATTCAAAATGTTGTAACGCGCCCAGGGCGATCGTGGTTGAGCTCCGATGACGTCCGATCGGATCTTTCCCCGATGCACTTGTGCGCTTGACATATTTTCAATAGTTCTTGTGCAGCGTTCGGTTCATCAACCAAAAATGTGATACTCACGGTGTTTCAACCGTTTTTTCTCCATGTTGACCATACACGAAGGGGAGGGGCGAATGCGCCACGTATATCTATTGATATTACGGACAACGTGTATAACATAATAATCGTTACCAGAGGAGTGCGCAGATTTGTATTTCAGGGGATGCCTACAACGCTTTTGGGCCCTATCTTAACAAAACTTGTAGACGTGTTTAATAAGTTGTACGTATAAATAATTAGATAAACGTTACTTTAATTTTTTATTCGACATATTTGTTCGATATTAGTCCCGATGATTATTATGTTTCCCTTGTATCTCGTACAATTTTATCGGACAGCTTCAATTATTCAGAATTTGTAACTGTTAGAAGAAGTTTTGCACAAACATTTAGTTTTATTCTTTCCATTACGAAAAATCATTTACTTTTCACCAAATGTTTTAGAATAAATTATATTAATTTTGGGCAACACCATTTGAAATTCTGGCCCTTTATCTTAGACTTAAACTGTAATGCCCCGCTTACAACATTTGTGAAGAGGGATACCCGAGCACACCCGTGCGCACGTCTGTGATTGTTATACACATCGGATTTTTGTAAATTTTTTTTTTTTTCTTCATGCAGACGTTGACGAATGCGCGACGAACAATCACACTTGTCATCCGTCGGCTACGTGTGTGAACACCGTGGGCTCGTACGAATGCAAATGCGCGACGGAAACTATGTCTTCAAGCGCCGGTAACGCCTCGTCGGAATGCAAATCGAGTGAGTATCACCGTTCGCGACGATGACGATAGTTCGAAAAAGCTTTCGTCGTCGTTTTCGTGTGACTGTTGTGGTTAATTTATGTTCTCGTTCTCCCCGACACGTTCAAGGTTGCGTGCACAAGGACAGCAAAAACGTCAGCACCGAAGTGGTCGACGGCGGATGGTTCGCGCCCAAAGAGTGTACCAACTGCACGTGCACCAGCGGACGTTTGGTGTGCACGCGTATCGAGTGCGATTGCGCGAACGACGATCACGTGCAGTCGGTTTGTTGCGCCCACTGCAACGCACAAGCGTCATGTGCTCACCAAGAGCTGCCGAACGTGAGGTTTCGCAGTGGCCAACAATGGATATACCAGTGTCAGACGTGCGAATGTTTGGTGAGTGTACTGCAGCGACACGTGGGCTCTCCATCTAGGTGCGCAGTGTTGTTCATGCTTTTCGCTAGCCGATCGCACACCGCATAATCGGTAACAATAGTAGTGTTACTATTGCACAACGTTGCAAACGTTAAACGCTCGGTCACACCGAGTGAAACGTGGCCGGGGGGAAACGAATGAAAAACGACGAAATCTAACAGTATTATATTATACTTAGCTTTGCGGTATTTGAACCAAAGTATCGATGGAAGAAATTCGAAAAAAATCGGTTCGTTATAAACTGTACGAAAAGTACCAACAGATTTCTAACACTTGAATCAGATTCATATTTTGACCAGTCAACTTCCTCGTAGTACATTTATTATTTTTAATCTCAAGATAATACGTTCAAAATTTCCATCATACAAACGGTTCATTCACGTTCAAAGCTATTAATAAAAGAGATTATTGATGTGATATTTTCAATTAAAAATAACTTTTTTTTCCCTCGTCGATTACGATGATTCAATCTTCTTAATATATCGATAAACCAAAATAATATTTTTAACGACATCTGAGGTCTCTAATAAATTCCCAAAACTTATCACATTTTCAGTAAGCAACTTAGCACGGGCGAATCGCAAGGTTATGTCAACCAACACCTTGTGTTAACTATATCTAGTTTTTATAAACATATTTTTTGTTGTACAGTTAGGCCAAGTTGATTGCTGGCCTATGCAGTGCCCACCGGTTCTGCCTTCAGGAGTGGGTGGTTGTGCTGCGGACTCCACAGCGTCAACGTTTGCCGACTATAACAACCCGGTGGCCGATTGTTGTGCGCCGAGGTGCGATCCAAAAGACGCGTTATTGTCTTCGTCGGCCACATTTACCACGACCGCGGTCACGGCTACCGATCCGTGTACCGAACTCGACGAATACCACGATGGAGGCGGCGGCGGCGGCGGCGGCGTTAGTGGTGACGGCGACGACGACAAAAGCGGCAACAAAACTTTGTCGCAGACCGCAGGCGATAGACCGTGTATATACGAAGGACGTATTTATCAGTCGGGAGCTCGTTGGGATGATCCAGCAGATATGTGCACTTCGTGTGATTGCAAGGTAAAGATAATAAATAAAACAAACGCATTAGTTATAACGTAAATATATGTACGTCTACGGGCGCACCATATGTAGAATACAGCGGTTTAGTCCCACGACGCAAAAGTGTAAAACGTGGTTTTGTAGGCTCGAATAATGACAAGAGCTTTGAGGGTTTAGCCCTTCCGGAATAGCAAATATCATAACCAAAAATTATTCAATCTTAAAATTGAATAGCTATTGTTACGACATAAAAAAATATATATAAAATAAAATATACTTTATTATTAGGTATTATTAATACCATAGCGTTGATTATTTGCTACATTGTCAGTATAGACCTACCAACTACTTGAGATTCCACAAACTGTGAATGCTATTTTTGCCTTTATGTACACATTACATGTAATGTAATAAAAAAAAAATCAAATAGAACATATCATTGTCATTTTTTATTTTAAGACGTAGGCTTTGGTATATTATAATACGAATTGTACGGATAATCATAAGCGGAAATCCATTGAAAAAGTTGGGGGGCTACGATTTTTCTCATAAACCAAAGCCGTGGGGGGCTATACTCCTATACCCCCTCATAAATGATCCTAAACAAATTTTGAATATAATATAAGAAAATAAAACTACAAAATTGTTATGTTTGCAAGAACGTTTGGGGGGCTTGGTGGGATTTTGGGGGGGCTAAGTCCCTTCAAGCCCCCCCTCCGATTTCCGCCGATGCGGATAATATCATTTTAATAGTATATGCAAGTCCAGATAAATTCTCCAGATTTATCTGGATTTACCAGAAGATACACAATTACATGTTCTCGCTGACGAAAGATAAATTAGTTCTTCTCATAAAAAAATAGTTGAGTTCGTTTAAAACGAATGTACATTGTACAGAATCGATTATAATTTCTTGTACATACTAGCCACACATTAATAGTTGAGTTGTATCTTGTTTATCGAGTTTTATCTCGTATCAATCGATAATATTATGCTCTATACTGTAATAAAAATGATTAAAACGCTATCTTCGATACAGTAAGATATCGTTGACCATTGCGCGGCACACTTCGTCTCAGTAATTTCCGTGAAAAAGAAACAATAGTTATTTATTGGTAAATCCTAAGTTTTAAAATATGAATTCTACTCACAACACATTAAATCATTTAGGTCAAAATTACTACCCAATACTTACATAATTACTTAATATTTTAGTTACATTGCCAATTTCTGTCACAATAAAAAGTTTGTCCTCTTCAAGGCTGCTTTAAACTTGGTTAAGAGCGAGAATGGGAAAAGAGAAAAAAGATTAACAAAGTTGGCTCTTATAAATATCTATAAGGATAACAGAAAAATAAAATTAATAGATTTTTTGAAAATACAACAAAAACTTAACTTTATATTATATAAATATAGTATACTATTAATTTATAATATCATAATATTATGTTATTTTGTTCCTTTAATTGTTATAAAATTTAACTTTGTTCTTAAAGCTTTAACTTACTATACATATATCTTATTTTTATATAAATTGCTATTCCCCCTCCCCTCCTATGAACATTTCTAATTCTGCTCCTGACCATGTGCTATTCTCAAAATATATAATAAAACATAATTAATATACATGGATAGTATAGTTATTTTATGTATACGAACAGAGTTCATTCCCTATATACTTATGTCTATAGTAATATAAGAGTATATATATTGTATATTGGCCATAGCCATTTAAAAAAATTATATATATATAACATGTGTATATACACATAAATATTTTTATTTTTTAATTACCGTAATCAGTATCTTTGTTATGCATGCATAATATATAGTGTGTGTACCTATATATAATATATACGAATGTATGCGCGTGTTAATAACGCTGATTGGACGATTCACCTAATTTCTATTATTATTATTATTATTGTTATTAACATTTTACGTACTACCGGAATTTATATAATATGTAATGATAGTATCATGCATCTCGCAACAATGCGAATTCGTTAAAATGTTTATAAGCAAATTAATTATCTCTTTTTTTCTCCTTCTCTTTTTTATTTTATTTTTTATTTTTATTTTAACCAGATTGTGTGTGTGTGTTGTTAATAAACGTTTTGTGTGTTTCCATTCAGGTGCCGCCATACTGCGCCCAATCGGTGAGCAATATCGCGTGTTGTGTGCATCGGTAAACTCTCACATCTTTTTTTTAACCAATATAACCTTTATATAATTCGGCTTTCTGTGCTGCTACTATACTGTGTATTACATCGATTTTATTTATTATTTATCCTATTTATACTTATACATCATATTTTTATATAATTTATCAGCTTTTATAGATTGTTTTTACTCCTCTCGGCCCGCTGTTCATCGTCGATCATTTCTCCCAATGTCAGCATATTATCTTACCTATACCGGTCACGACGTTCGGCGTTTCAGCGCGTGCAACCACCACCACCACTACCACTGTTACCACCACGCATGCACATCCAACTCATTTGATCCAATATTATTTGTTAACTTGCACGATTTTACCCGGTAGCACATAATTTTTTATTGTTGTATGTTTTACTTATACTTAAACAATCCGTTTAAATTCTTGCACTCGTATAAACTGCAATATTACTATTAGAACCTCGCACGCGCATGCACTCACATTCGCTCGCTCCCGTATTTTCATTGAATTTTATTTGAATGTGTATATATATATATGTATATTATTATAATTATTATTAAGTATTTATTATTGATCATTCGTTGTTGTGTTCGAATGCAGGTCACGAATAAAATATTTTGCAAAAGTTATAAATATGTATATATATATATATATATATATATATATATTAAAAACTGTAGTGCGTTTGATAATAATATAATTAAATGAATGCTCTTCTTGCGCACTTTACTAGACAGCACAAGATTTTTATTTTATTTTATGTATTTTAAAAATATACATATTTGTGTGTGTGTGTGTGTGTGAATGTGTGTGCGTATAAATATATATACATATACACACACACACACACACACACACACATGCAAATATATATACATTCAGTTGCCGCCGACAGAATATTTTTATTTTTACGACGACGATAAAATAACGAGTGTCTGTCGGTGGCGTTCAACTTGCACTTTGTCGTTTATGTATAATAAATAACGTTTATTTTTAGGACGGAGTATTATGTTGTTCTTTTAACGTGCACCACTGCAATAAAAGTGCTATTGCCCGAGCAACAGGCAATAATGCAACGGACAAAGACATCGGCCACGATGTGTCTACTCATCAGCTTCGTCGTGTTTCAAACGAAGACACCATCAACAGCAGCAGTAGTAGCAGCGACGAGTTTGCCGAGATTACGACACTACGGGAAGATGCTGATGAGCGGAGCGTTCGGCACCGGAGACAAGCTGAAGTGGTCGCCGACAATAGTATCACTTTCGATGTTACTACTGTTGAACACCGTGATAATAATAATAATTTTAACAAAAAAGACTGGTGGTGGAGTAAAACGAGACGACGGAAAAGGAGAAGGTCTCAGAATACGGGAAGCAATTGGCATCGAATCAATAGCATTACTAGTAGCAAAAAAAATTTCGACAGTACCTAATAATAATTTTATCGGTAACAATTACGGCATTAATAGTAAAAATGAAGACAATAATATTAATAATAATAACTATAATGATAACCACCACAATATAACTGCTGTAAAGACTGTTTTAATTTAAAAGTAGATTTTATTAATTATGTTTGATTTATAGATGATGAATAAATGAGACGGGTTGAGAGAAAAGGAAAACTGTAAGCGACACCGGCGGCGACATAAATTTACATATATATTTGCATACTACCTAATATTTAAATATTCTACTACATGGTATTGTTATAGAAGTAGGTATGTCGATGTTAATAATGATGATTGATGATGCTGGCGATGATAATAATAATATTAATAATCAAATCAAATATACTTAAACGCAATAACGTAGTCGCGTTGTACCTATTTATTTTCTTGGTTTTAAATTCAATATATACGTTAATCGTTCAAAATCGTTGCCTCCGCTGTTTGCTATTTCCGCTGTGATAATATATAATACAAATAATTATAATGCTATTAGTGTAACATGTATACATATGTTATATTTTGATATGTATACACAGCCTTTATCACCCCTCTCCTTTCCGCTGTATATTTGTTATATTTTGTAATTTTAAAATTGTACTATTATAATATTATTAGATAAGTCTTATTATTATTATTTATTTATTTTATTTTATTTTTTTTTGATTGAATTACTAATAAATTAGATAATCAGCTGTGCAGGGTGTATTCAACAAAAGATAATAATATATTAATATGATATAATAATTATTATAAATCTATATAACCTTACAAGTTATTCAGGTGTTGGCTATGTTGGTATAAAAAACAAAATATTAGAAGTATTTAACTATGTTCATTGTTATTTTTTTTAACTAAAATACAAGACTGCTGGTCAACCAACAAAATATAAAACCAGTCTTAAGTATAAATAATTATATTTGATCATAGTATACCTGTATTATTATAGTATGTATTATGATTTAATACTTAAATTAATTAGTATAATATAAATATATAACAACATCGCCGCACTCTGACGAATGCTCTTTTCCTATATAATTTTAATTGGCAGCAGACAATAAAAATATTAAATTATGTTAATAATTATTATAAATATATAATATTTATATATATATTTCATTTGTATATACGCATATGATATCTATGATATATATATATATATATATATATATATATATATATATATATACACATATGTATAACTATTAATATTATAGATTAATTTTGAATTGTTAAATTAGTTGTACTATTGTTTCATTGTTACGCATTACGACACGGATTTGCTCTATTTCTTTTTATCTGTCTCGTTCTAATGTGTTGTAATTTAAAAATATTTACAGAACATATATGACGATACTGATATTTTAAGTAAGACAGAATAATCAGTGCTCGGGATGGACTTATCCGTTCTGGAACGCTGTTCCGATTCGTTTCTTAAATATTTTCGATTATTTGAAATCGTTCGAATATTAAAAATATTAAACTTAAAAAAAAAGAAGTAGATCGTGTTTTCTTTAGTTCTTTTTTTTCTATATATTATATATATATATATATTTTGTACAAACATAATGCAGAGAACCCTAAAGTATTAGATTAAAAGTAATGCCAAATTAAATGTACCTATATTATATAATAGAATGTCTAATATAATATTTACCTTTTTAGCTATTTTAAAAAATATATATAATTATTGTTTGTCTTTTGTAATTATTTTTAATAAAATTGTAATTAAAACGCTAATTCTTTAAACAATTCGTTAAATTAATGTAACTAATTTAAGAAAGAAACCCCTTTATCATCTCAATTATGTCGATTAAATTTGATTTTTGTGTAATAAGTGTATAAAGCGTTTCGGTACAGAATCATTTCTATTTCGAGCACTGAAAATTATAAGTATTGTTCCTATAAAAACCGAGTCGTATTAATTTTTTAATATTTATTTATTTTAAATAGAAATTTAATATTATATGTTGATCAAGTATGGATTTAAAACACAGCAACGACATAAGATATACTATATATGTAAATATTAAATATATATATATATATATATATATATATATATATATATATATATATATATATATATATATATATATATATAATATATGATAAGTAATACGCATTAAAATACATATTTGTCAGTGTAAAGAGAAAAAATCATGACGTGGTTATACATAACGGTAATACATAAAGTCATAAACACACACACACACACACACACACATACGCGTGCATACATATTCACATACACAATTATACAATGGACACATACAGTTTAAGGTTTAAAATCATAATTTATGATGACTATTGATAATGATAAATATAGAGATGAAAAAAAGTTTTAAAAATGTATTTGTATTTTGGAATACATAAAATCCTATTATTTTCATTTCCAACTTAGAAAGATCTAATAGCTAAAATATTATTTGATTTTTTATTTATTAATATTAATATTATAGGCCATTTTTATGAACATTTTATGTATACAAATGGACATTTAGTGTAATTCAATCAATTAACAATTAGCTTATTGACTAATGACACATCAATCAATCTTTATTGATAATGAATTGTATTATTTAAATATGCTCTGCTGTTCACTATATAATATTATTGTAATGTATTATAATTATTATACCTTTAGAAACTCAATACTTTTTTTTTTATTTACACAACATATGTACACTGTACATTGTGCAGTATACCTTGTATAAATATGTACAATGAGCAATTGTGAGGACATCATTTATTATAAGCTTTATTTATGAATAAGCTATCAGAGCCAGTTTAAGGTGACATTGCTTTACATATAAACCCCTTGACGTATTAAGCGGCATTCCTAGGGATACTAATCACCTTCAATGTTATTATTAGCAACATTTCGACTTATAAAAAAGTATTATTTTATTCTAAAAATTCACAATATTTATTTTATGTGATAACATTTCAGGAAATTTTGAATTATTTGCGATTCTTGAATTATATTTTATTTTTGATTTATTCAACACGGTGAATTGTAGTTTCTTATAAAGTTATAGTTTCTTATAAATAATTATTATAATATCTCTATAAATTAGTTAATTAGTCTATTATTCCATTAATAACTATAATTATATAAATAATATAATATAATAATTTAGGGACTTAAATTATTGTATTCAATAGAATTATATTATATTTTTTATTCTAGAATACAAGAAAACAACTAATGTCTGATATAAACCAATCCACATGTCGAAAATTGCTATACATATGTAATGAATCTTATACTACATCGGGTATAGCATTTGTCAAAGCAAAAAAAAAAAAAATTTAACAAGAAGTAGTAAAATATAATTTAAAATATTTGATACATTAATGTCAAAGTAAACTAAACGCTAACTATTAAATTTAAATAATAAAATGAATTATAATACAGTAGACTTTTGGTGATCCGGCTGTTTAATACTCCAGTACGTCCAGTAATCCGGCAGTATTTTATTTTAACATTTTGTTTTAAAAGCATCAAATAAAACAAAAAAATAAAAAAATTGATACATTTTTTTTTAACTGTACTATCCGATTAATTCACAGTACCGTCATAAACTAATATGTATGATAATATAATTAACAAAATAAATTTAGGTTTTTCAATAATTTAAGATACGTTTTATGTAAAAATCCACTAATCCAACGTTTTCGTTAAGTCTACAGATTGGATATCTATCGGATTATCAAAAGTGCACTATATTATTGATTACCAATTAGAAAATAATATTTAATTTTCTGTTCTGTAAAACGTTTTAACTTAAAATAATTTTGCTAACTAAAAAAAATAATAAACAACTTGAGTATATTTTACCTAGAATTGTATTAGAACCGAAGATAATCTACATTATCTAAAGCTGATATATTTTATTTTTAACCTAGTTTTTCTGCCTGTTGATTATTAGTTCAACTGTGTTTTTTATTAATAATGTTTATTTTATTAAATTGTTTAAATATTATTATTTTAATTATTGCGAAAAATATTTGTGTTAGTAATGAAGTTTAATATTTTTTGATATTTAAGTAAGATGTTTAAATGATTTTTCATGCTTCTACATATTCATATTTGATTTTTACAATTATAATTGAATAAAATAATTGAAATTTAATTTCAAATTTTTAAATTTAATTTAATTTAAAAAAAAAATAGTTTTATGCATATTTTAGTGTTTTTTATCAAAAATATTTACAATTAATAATTGTTAATAAATTATAAGTATAGGTGTAGGACAAGGGTGGCCGACCCCAAATAGTTGGGAGGAAGGCGAAGTAGAAGAAGAAGAAGAAGAATTGTTAATAATAATAATAATATTAATAAATAAATTACTAATATAATCAGCTCTAATAATTGAATCAAAATTTAAAAAAATTAACAATAATTATAAATCAAAATATAAATATTGATTTTATTGCACATATCAATTTTGTGTACGTCGGTAGAGGTATACATTTCGTACAATTATTTAGTCTACCTATATATATATATATATACACATATATCGTTTAAACATAAATTAATTACAATTTTAGTTTTTTATTGCTAGTTGATAAACACTTGTTTAACTGGATTTCTCAACAGCAAATAATTGGATAAAAACTGAATAGCCAAAAATTCATAATATGCTCCCGACATTGTTTATAATGGCGATGAAACTGGGTTATTAAACTATGTCTTATCTGAGTATACTTATTTATTCAAAAATGAAAACACAGAAGGCTGTAAGATATTAAAAAAACGCATCACAGTCATATGTTGTGCGAGTACCTATGTAAGGTAAACAATAAAAAGTTTTAGGCACATAACTTTTTAGGTTTTTAGTTTGTAGGGAAATCTAAAAACTAACTTTGTTTTAAATATATAAAATGTTTTCTAATTGATTATTACGTCAGCACAATGCTTGGTTGATATCAGTTATTTTTAATGAATGTTTAATAAAGTAGGATAAACAATTAAATAATAAAATCGTTTTACATATTCACAACTGTCCTGCACACATGTTTAATGTATCTTTAAAACATATTAAAATATTTTTAATAGCAAATACAGCATCATTGATACAACCATATGATTAAGAAATAATAGAAACCTTAAAATCATAGTATCACAAACAAATGTGGACAAGAATAATATATAACAAACCTTAGAGACATTACATTTTATAACAATGGCTTGGAACCAAGTGACAAGTAGAATAACACGAAATTGTTTTAAACATGTAAATTTTCCAATAAGCATCGAAAAGGAGGATGAAGAAAAATATGAAGAAGTAAACTTAGATTTTAAAAATTGGTTGAAAAATCGATTGATGAAAATTATTTAGTACATCAAATTTTACCGAAGAAAATATTATACTTGTTATCCCAAACAAATGAACTTGGAAAAATTTAAAATGAAGAGATTGAGTTCGAATCACAAACAGATAATGAAAAATCTCCAAGTTTTTTAAATAAAATAGGCCTTACGAGTATTACACTTACTACAGTGAAACTTATATTAATGGACACCTCTCAATAGTGGACCCTTCCCAATAGTGGACACTTCTAAATTCCCCGGCAAAAATGTATGCGCATATAAATGTATGCGTAATAGGTTTTCTCAATAGTGGACAACTCTCTATAGTGGACAATTTTTAATTCCCCGTGGCTGTCCACTATATAGAGGTTTCACTGTAGTAACATCACTATTTAAATTTCAAACTATATTAAAATTACGAACATTTTATCAATGATGTTTGAAAAATATAATAAAAACAGATATCAATAAAAAAATATTGTTCAAACTAGTAATAGTTTATATATACTTATATATTTACATTTAAATTTTTGTTTTAATACAATTTTAAATTTTGTATACCTACATACTTTAAATAAATAATAATAATAATAAATTATAATTAAATATTGAATTAAATAATAATAATTTTTAATAACTATATTATGTATTAATTAACTGTATTATATCTGATGCTAAATTACTTGTGTTTTTTTTGTTTTTGATTTAACGAATATTTTGTTATTTTATTTTTTCAATTTTCTTTTAACATTTTAAATCTGTTTATTTTTTCAGTTATGGTCCGTACCAAAGTGATTACATTAAACAGCGACCACTCTACATAATTGTACAAGGCTGTATAGCATTGTCTATTACGTCATTATTCAATTTTTACAAAAACTGAATGTAAAAAACTATGTACCATTTTATCATTATTATTATTTTGCGTGTATGTATAAAGTTCGCAGTCCATTAAAATGAATAAGTCAAATTAGCGGAAATCGACAAGTATACGTTGGTATACGTCTATGTAGAGACAAAATAGTCTATACCGTTTCATAACAGCCGTCAGTTGCCTAGTGGAAACATTTTGTATAACATTTTTATGAGTGCAGTCTGACTATATTTTAGTAATTCATCTAACACTTTTTTAGCAATGTCATTTTTAAGGTTTTAGCACCAGGTTATACAATATAGTTAAAAAAAAACCAATGTCCTTCCCAAAATCTAAGGTTTAACAATGCTCGAATTGGCAAAATAATAATCGATGGACGCAACCTTAGAAAAAAATCGAAACGTTCAACATTTTAGTGAGTTATTTAAAGAATATAACAAAAAAGTTGTCAGCTACTTATGTTGTAGAGATTATATACATTTAAATATTACATACTACGATTTAAAGATAAAAATATTCAGCATAAAGAGATAAATAATAGGTAGTAGTCGTACCTATTAATATTTTTTTTATGAATCTCAAAACTAGACACCTCTTGTTTTCAATACAAAATATTTTTTCATTTTTTCATTGTTTATTTTTCAATTTTTGTTCATTTCATAATTAAATAAGGCACTTATAATTATTGTTTATGATTTAAAAAATATATATTTACTGTTGACAGCTGTTTATTAATATTTTGATGTGAGCTAATATTGTATTTGTATTTAAAAAAATTCTATAACTGTTAAAATTTAAGTCGTATTATAAGGTTCATTAATGTATTTTACTTCCAAACATACTCTATAGTGTTTTATCTATCCGCACACCTATATTTGTATTCAACAATAGCGATTGTCTATTAATATTCAGTACGTATAACAACATCTTATTTTTTCTGTTGTACGTGCATGGTGTATTTAAAAGTTTTCTAGTATTCAAATGTTATTTAAAAGTAAAAATTGTATTTTTTCTTGCAATATCCTATTTACAAAATTTGTTAAACTACAAATAGGCAACTGTCTGTAAACAATTTCAATAATTCAGTACATAATTCACAAAGTGAACTTAAATATTTGTGATCCTAACTGCAAACGAGTAAACATACTTATATACTATAAATAAGTCCATTAGAAAAAGTAAAATGTGAAGTAACTTCTAGATATACATCCCGAATATCTTTAATTTTTTAGATTCTGAACAGAGTGATGGAAACTATTGGTTTTACAATGGTGTGTGTTTTTTTTTAAATTTTTTTTTTATTTTTTTATTTTTTAAAATTTTTTTTTGTGTCTGACGACACCTTTTTTGGCAGTAAAAATATTTCGATTTGCTTCAACAGCAACTTTTCTGAAAGTAAAGTGAATGTAAATGGTACTTTGGCTAATCTAAAATCCAACTTTTTCAATACATTTTAAAAAAATCGAAAAAAAACGATAAAAAAATTACGAAAAACCGGGAAATTTTACGCAAAATCACGTTTTTACAAATTACATTTTTTTAAAATGCTTTAACTCAAAAACGAAAAACCGCAACAACTTGAAATATTCACCAAATTTTTATATTGACG
>JASXSY010003298.1:0-22284 GCA_034509805.1 Sipha maydis
GCTACACTTTAAGACTTAAAGTTAAACTTAAAGTTTAAGTGATTGGGATGAAGAGAAACCCGACAGGTCCCCCTAGTAACAATTGTTAGGTCAAAGAAACTATCTGACAGTCTTAAAATTGATAGGGATCAAGAAGAACCCGACAGGTCTTCCTGGTGAAAAATATTGATTCGAATTGATAATCATGCTACTCTATATGTGATTGGGATAAAGAGAAACCCAACAGGTCCCCCTAGTAACAATTGTTAGGTCAAAGAAACTACCAGACAGTCTTAAAATTGAAAGGGATCAAGAAGAACCCGACAGGTCCTCCTGGTGAAAAATGTAGATTCGAATTGATAATCAGGCTACACTTTAAGACTTAAAGTTAAACTTAAAGTTTAAGTGATTGGGATGAAGAGAAACCCGACAGGTCCCCCTAGTAACAATTGTTAGGTCAAAGAAACTATCTGACAGTCTTAAAATTGATAGGGATCAAGAAGAACCCGACAGGTCCTCCTGGTGAAAAATATTGATTCGAATTGATAATCAGGTTACTCTATATGTGATTGGGATGAAGAGAAATCCGACAGGTCCCCCTAGTAACAATTGTTAGGTCAAAGAAGCTATCTGACAGTCTTAAAATTGAAAGGGATCAAGAAGAACCCGACAGGTCCCCCTGGTAAAATTGTGGGGTTGAATTGACTACAAGATCACCTTGTAACGGCTATGACTGATGAGAAACCTCAACTAGATCCTCCTGTAGACAAGGAATGGACGACTTTAATATTTACCAATAATATAGGTTTAATGGATGAAGTGGAAAGTGACAGCTCCCCTTTCATGATAATCAAAAGACCACACAATTATATAACCATCATCATTTTAAAAGGGATGAAGAGAAACCCGACAGGTCCCCCTAGTAACAGTTATTAGGTCAATGATAATATCTGACAGTCATAAAATTGAAAGGGATCAAGAAGAACCCGACAGGTCCTCCTGGTGAAAAATGTGGATTCGAATTGATAATCAAGCTACACTTTAAGTGATTGGTATGAAGAGAAACCCGACAGATCCCCCTCGTAACAATTATTAGGTCAAAGCAACTATCTGACAGTCTTAAAATTGAAAGGGATCAAGAAGAACCCGACAGGTCCTCCTGGTGAAAAATATTGATTCGAATTGGTAATCATGCTACTCTATATGTGATTGGGATAAGGAGAAACCCAACAGGTTCCCCTAGTAACAATTGTTAGGTCTAAGAAACTACCTGAGAGTCTTAAAATTGAAAGGGATCAAGAAGAACCCGACAGGTCCTCCTGGTGAAAAATGTAGATTCGAATTGATAGTCAAGCTACACTTTAAGTGATTGGTATGAAGAGAAACCCGACAGGTCCCCCTAGTAACAATTATTAGGTCAAAGAAACTATCTGACAGTCTTAAAATTGAAAGGGATCAAGAAGAACCCGACAGGTCCTCCTGGTGAAAAATGTAGATTCGAATTGATAATTAGCCTACACTTTAAGTGATTGGGATGAAGAGAAACCCGACAGGTCCCTCTAGTAACAATTGTTAGGTCAAAGAAACTATCTGACAGTCTTAAAATTGATAGGGATCAAGAAGAACCCGACAGGTCCTCCTGGTGAAAAATATTGATTCGAATTGATAATCAGGTTACTCTATATGTGATTGGGATGAAGAGAAACCCGACAGGTCCCCCTAGTAACAGTTATTAGGTCAATGATAATATCTGACAGTCATAAAATTGAAAGGGATCAAGAAGAACCCGACAGGTCCTCCTGGTGAAAAATATAGATTCGAATTGATAATCAGGTTATTCTACATGTGATTGGGATGAAAAGAAACTCAACAGGTTCCCCTAGTAACAATTGTTAGGTCTAAGAAACTACCTGAGAGTCTTAAAATTGAAAGGGATCAAGAAGAACCCGACAGGTCCTCCTGGTGAAAAATGTAGATTCGAATTGATAATCAAGCTACACTTTAAGTGATTGGGATGAAGAGAAACCCGACAGGTCCCCCTAGTAACAATTATTAGGTCAAAGAAACTATCTGACAGTCTTAAAATTGAAAGGGATCAAGAAGAACCCGACAGGTCCCCCTGGTAAAATTGTGGGGTTGAATTGACTACAAGATCACCTTGTAACGGCTATGACTGATGAGAAACCTCAACTAGATTCTCCTGTAGACAAGGAAGGGACGACTTTATTTTTACCAATCATATAGGTTAATGGGAGGAAGTGGAAAGTGACAGCTCCCCTTTCATGATAATCAAAAGACCACACAATTATATAACCATCATCATTTTATAAGGGATGAAGTGAAACCTGACAGGTCCCCTTAGTAACAATTGCTATGTCAAAGAAACTACCTGACAGTCATAAAATTGATAGGGATCAAGAAGAACCCGACAGGTCCTCCTGGTGAAAAATGTGGATTCGAATTGATAATCAAGCTACACTTTAAGTGATTGGTATGAAGAGAAACCCGACAGATCCCCCTCGTAACAATTATTAGGTCAAAGCAACTATCTGACAGTCTTAAAATTGAAAGGGATCAAGAAGAACCCGACAGGTCCTCCTGGTGAAAAATATTGATTCGAATTGGTAATCATGCTACTCTATATGTGATTGGGATAAGGAGAAACCCAACAGGTTCCCCTAGTAACAATTGTTAGGTCTAAGAAACTACCTGAGAGTCTTAAAATTGAAAGGGATCAAGAAGAACCCGACAGGTCCTCCTGGTGAAAAATGTAGATTCGAATTGATAGTCAAGCTACACTTTAAGTGATTGGTATGAAGAGAAACCCGACAGGTCCCCCTAGTAACAATTATTAGGTCAAAGAAACTATCTGACAGTCTTAAAATTGAAAGGGATCAAGAAGAACCCGACAGGTCCTCCTGGTGAAAAATGTAGATTCGAATTGATAATTAGCCTACACTTTAAGTGATTGGGATGAAGAGAAACCCGACAGGTCCCTCTAGTAACAATTGTTAGGTCAAAGAAACTATCTGACAGTCTTAAAATTGATAGGGATCAAGAAGAACCCGACAGGTCCTCCTGGTGAAAAATATTGATTCGAATTGATAATCAGGTTACTCTATATGTGATTGGGATGAAGAGAAACCCGACAGATCCCCCTAGTAACAGTTATTAGGTCAATGATAATATCTGACAGTCATAAAATTGAAAGGGATCAAGAAGAACCCGACAGGTCCTCCTGGTGAAAAATATAGATTCGAATTGATAATCAGGTTATTCTACATGTGATTGGGATGAAAAGAAACTCAACAGGTTCCCCTAGTAACAATTGTTAGGTCTAAGAAACTACCTGAGAGTCTTAAAATTGAAAGGGATCAAGAAGAACCCGACAGGTCCTCCTGGTGAAAAATGTAGATTCGAATTGATAATCAAGCTACACTTTAAGTGATTGGGATGAAGAGAAACCCGACAGGTCCCCCTAGTAACAATTATTAGGTCAAAGAAACTATCTGACAGTCTTAAAATTGAAAGGGATCAAGAAGAACCCGACAGGTCCCCCTGGTAAAATTGTGGGGTTGAATTGACTACAAGATCACCTTGTAACGGCTATGACTGATGAGAAACCTCAACTAGATTCTCCTGTAGACAAGGAAGGGACGACTTTATTTTTACCAATCATATAGGTTAATGGGAGGAAGTGGAAAGTGACAGCTCCCCTTTCATGATAATCAAAAGACCACACAATTATATAACCATCATCATTTTATAAGGGATGAAGTGAAACCTGACAGGTCCCCTTAGTAACAATTGCTATGTCAAAGAAACTACCTGACAGTCATAAAATTGAAAGGGATCAAGAAGAACCCGACAGGTCCTCCTGGTGAAAAATGTGGATTCGAATTGATAATCAAGCTACACTTTAAGTGATTGGTATGAAGAGAAACCCGACAGGTCCCCCTCGTAACAATTATTAGGTCAAAGAAACTATCTGACAGTCTTAAAATTGAAAGGGATCAAGAAGAACCCGACAGGTCCTCCTGGTGAAAAATATTGATTCGAATTGGTAATCATGCTACTCTATATGTGATTGGGATAAAGAGAAACCCAACAGGTCCCCCTAGTATTAATTGTTAGGTCAAAGAAACTACCAGACAGTCTTAAAATTGAAAGGGATCAAGAAGGACCCGACAGGTCCTCCTGGTGAAAAATGTAGATTCGAATTGATAATCAAGCTACACTTTAAGTGATTGGTATGAAGAGAAACCCGACAGGTCCCCCTAGTAACAATTATTAGGTCAAAGAAACTATCTGACAGTCTTAAAATTGAAAGGGATCAAGAAGAACCCGACAGGTCCTCCTGGTGAAAAATGTAGATTCGAATTGATAATTAGCCTACACTTTAAGTGATTGGGATGAAGAGAAACCCGACAGGTCCCTCTAGTAACAATTGTTAGGTCAAAGAAACTATCTGACAGTCTTAAAATTGATAGGGATCAAGAAGAACCCGACAGGTCCTCCTGGTGAAAAATATTGATTCGAATTGATAATCAGGTTACTCTATATGTGATTGGGATGAAGAGAAACCCGACAGGTCCCCCTAGTAACAGTTATTAGGTCAATGATAATATCTGACAGTCATAAAATTGAAAGGGATCAAGAAGAACCCGACAGGTCCTCCTGGTGAAAAATATAGATTCGAATTGATAATCAGGTTATTCTACATGTGATTGGGATGAAAAGAAACTCAACAGGTTCCCCTAGTAACAATTGTTAGGTCTAAGAAACTACCTGAGAGTCTTAAAATTGAAAGGGATCAAGAAGAACCCGACAGGTCCTCCTGGTGAAAAATGTAGATTCGAATTGATAATCAAGCTACACTTTAAGTGATTGGGATGAAGAGAAACCCGACAGGTCCCCCTAGTAACAATTATTAGGTCAAAGAAACTATCTGACAGTCTTAAAATTGAAAGGGATCAAGAAGAACCCGACAGGTCCCCCTGGTAAAATTGTGGGGTTGAATTGACTACAAGATCACCTTGTAACGGCTATGACTGATGAGAAACCTCAACTAGATTCTCCTGTAGACAAGGAAGGGACGACTTTATTTTTACCAATCATATAGGTTAATGGGAGGAAGTGGAAAGTGACAGCTCCCCTTTCATGATAATCAAAAGACCACACAATTATATAACCATCATCATTTTATAAGGGATGAAGTGAAACCTGACAGGTCCCCTTAGTAACAATTGCTATGTCAAAGAAACTACCTGACAGTCATAAAATTGAAAGGGATCAAGAAGAACCCGACAGGTCCTCCTGGTGAAAAATGTGGATTCGAATTGATAATCAAGCTACACTTTAAGTGATTGGTATGAAGAGAAACCCGACAGGTCCCCCTCGTAACAATTATTAGGTCAAAGAAACTATCTGACAGTCTTAAAATTGAAAGGGATCAAGAAGAACCCGACAGGTCCTCCTGGTGAAAAATATTGATTCGAATTGGTAATCATGCTACTCTATATGTGATTGGGATAAAGAGAAACCCAACAGGTCCCCCTAGTATTAATTGTTAGGTCAAAGAAACTACCAGACAGTCTTAAAATTGAAAGGGATCAAGAAGGACCCGACAGGTCCTCCTGGTGAAAAATGTAGATTCGAATTGATAATCAAGCTACACTTTAAGTGATTGGTATGAAGAGAAACCCGACAGGTCCCCCTAGTAACAATTATTAGGTCAAAGAAACTATCTGACAGTCTTAAAATTGAAAGGGATCAAGAAGAACCCGACAGGTCCTCCTGGTGAAAAATGTAGATTCGAATTGATAATTAGCCTACACTTTAAGTGATTGGGATGAAGAGAAACCCGACAGGTCCCTCTAGTAACAATTGTTAGGTCAAAGAAACTATCTGACAGTCTTAAAATTGATAGGGATCAAGAAGAACCCGACAGGTCCTCCTGGTGAAAAATATTGATTCGAATTGATAATCAGGTTACTCTATATGTGATTGGGATGAAGAGAAACCCGACAGGTCCCCCTAGTAACAGTTATTAGGTCAATGATAATATCTGACAGTCATAAAATTGAAAGGGATCAAGAAGAACCCGACAGGTCCTCCTGGTGAAAAATATAGATTCGAATTGATAATCAGGTTATTCTACATGTGATTGGGATGAAAAGAAACTCAACAGGTTCCCCTAGTAACAATTGTTAGGTCTAAGAAACTACCTGAGAGTCTTAAAATTGAAAGGGATCAAGAAGAACCCGACAGGTCCTCCTGGTGAAAAATGTAGATTCGAATTGATAATCAAGCTACACTTTAAGTGATTGGGATGAAGAGAAACCCGACAGGTCCCCCTAGTAACAATTATTAGGTCAAAGAAACTATCTGACAGTCTTAAAATTGAAAGGGATCAAGAAGAACCCGACAGGTCCCCCTGGTAAAATTGTGGGGTTGAATTGACTACAAGATCACCTTGTCACGGCTATGACTGATGAGAAACCTCAACTAGATTCTCCTGTAGACAAGGAAGGGACGACTTTATTTTTACCAATCATATAGGTTAATGGGAGGAAGTGGAAAGTGACAGCTCCCCTTTCATGATAATCAAAAGACCACACAATTATATAACCATCATCATTTTATAAGGGATGAAGTGAAACCTGACAGGTCCCCTTAGTAACAATTGCTATGTCAAAGAAACTACCTGACAGTCATAAAATTGAAAGGGATCAAGAAAAACCCGACAGGTCCTCCTGGTGAAAAATGTGGATTCGAATTGATAATCAAGCTACACTTTAAGTGATTGGTATGAAGAGAAACCCGACAGGTCCCCCTCGTAACAATTATTAGGTCAAAGAAACTATCTGACAGTCTTAAAATTGAAAGGGATCAAGAAGAACCCGACAGGTCCTCCAGGTGAAAAATATTGATTCGAATTGGTAATCATGCTACTCTATATGTGATTGGGATAAAGAGAAACCCAACAGGTCCCCCTAGTATTAATTGTTAGGTCAAAGAAACTACCAGACAGTCTTAAAATTGAAAGGGATCAAGAAGGACCCGACAGGTCCTCCTGGTGAAAAATGTAGATTCGAATTGATAATCAAGCTACACTTTAAGTGATTGGTATGAAGAGAAACCCGACAGGTCCCCCTAGTAACAATTATTAGGTCAAAGAAACTATCTGACAGTCTTAAAATTGAAAGGGATCAAGAAGAACCCGACAGGTCCTCCTGGTGAAAAATATAGATTCGAATTGATAATCAGGTTATTCTACATGTGATTGGGATGAAAAGAAACTCAACAGGTTCCCCTAGTAACAATTGTTAGGTCTAAGAAACTACCTGAGAGTCTTAAAATTGAAAGGGATCAAGAAGAACCCGACAGGTCCTCCTGGTGAAAAATGTAGATTCGAATTGATAATCAAGCTACACTTTAAGTGATTGGGATGAAGAGAAACCCGACAGGTCCCCCTAGTAACAATTATTAGGTCAAAGAAACTATCTGACAGTCTTAAAATTGAAAGGGATCAAGAAGAACCCGACAGGTCCCCCTGGTAAAATTGTGGGGTTGAATTGACTACAAGATCACCTTGTAACGGCTATGACTGATGAGAAACCTCAACAAGATTCTCCTGTAGACAAGGAAGGGACGACTTTATTTTTACCAATCATATAGGTTAATGGGAGGAAGTGGAAAGTGACAGCTCCCCTTTCATGATAATCAAAAGACCACACAATTATATAACCATCATCATTTTATAAGGGATGAAGTGAAACCTGACAGGTCCCCTTAGTAACAATTGCTATGTCAAAGAAACTACCTGACAGTCATAAAATTGAAAGGGATCAAGAAGAACCCGACAGGTCCTCCTGGTGAAAAATGTGGATTCGAATTGATAATCAAGCTACACTTTAAGTGATTGGTATGAAGAGAAACCCGACAGGTCCCCCTCGTAACAATTATTAGGTCAAAGAAACTATCTGACAGTCTTAAAATTGAAAGGGATCAAGAAGAACCCGACAGGTCCTCCTGGTGAATAATATTGATTCGAATTGGTAATCATGCTACTCTATATGTGATTGGGATAAAGAGAAACCCAACAGGTCCCCCTAGTATTAATTGTTAGGTCAAAGAAACTACCAGACAGTCTTAAAATTGAAAGGGATCAAGAAGGACCCGACAGGTCCTCCTGGTGAAAAATGTAGATTCGAATTGATAATCAAGCTACACTTTAAGTGATTGGTATGAAGAGAAACCCGACAGGTCCCCCTAGTAACAATTATTAGGTCAAAGAAACTATCTGACAGTCTTAAAATTGAAAGGGATCAAGAAGAACCCGACAGGTCCTCCTGGTGAAAAATGTAGATTCGAATTGATAATTAGCCTACACTTTAAGTGATTGGGATGAAGAGAAACCCAAAAGGTCCCTCTAGTAACAATTGTTAGGTCAAAGAAACTATCTGACAGTCTTAAAATTGATAGGGATCAAGAAGAACCCGACAGGTCCTCCTGGTGAAAAATATTGATTAGAATTGATAATCAGGTTACTCTATATGTGATTGGGATGAAGAGAAACCCGACAGGTCCCCCTAGTAACAGTTATTAGGTCAATGATAATATCTGACAGTCATAAAATTGAAAGGGATCAAGAAGAACCCGACAGGTCCTCCTGGTGAAAAATATAGATTCGAATTGATAATCAGGTTATTCTACATGTGATTGGGATGAAAAGAAACTCAACAGGTTCCCCTAGTAACAATTGTTAGGTCAAAGAAACTATCTGACAGTCTTAAAATTGAAAGGGATCAAGAAGAACCCGACAGGTCCTCCTGGTGAAAAATATAGATTCGAATTGATAATCAGGTTATTCTACATGTGATTGGGATGAAAAGAAACTCAACAGGTTCCCCTAGTAACAATTGTTAGGTCAAAGAAACTATCTGACAGTCTTAAAATTGAAAGGGATCAAGAAGAACCCGACAGGTCCTCCTGGTGAAAAATATAGATTCGAATTGATAATCAGGTTATTCTACATGTGATTGGGATGAAAAGAAACTCAACAGGTTCCCCTAGTAACAATTATTAGGTCAAAGAAACTATCTGACAGTCTTAAAATTGAAAGGGATCAAGAAGAACCCGACAGGTCCCCCTGGTAAAATTGTGGGGTTGAATTGACTACAAGATCACCTTGTCACGGCTATGACTGATGAGAAACCTCAACTAGATTCTCCTGTAGACAAGGAAGGGACGACTTTATTTTTACCAATCATATAGGTTAATGGGAGGAAGTGGAAAGTGACAGCTCCCCTTTCATGATAATCAAAAGACCACACAATTATATAACCATCATCATTTTATAAGGGATGAAGTGAAACCTGACAGGTCCCCTTAGTAACAATTGCTATGTCAAAGAAACTACCTGACAGTCATAAAATTGAAAGGGATCAAGAAAAACCCGACAGGTCCTCCTGGTGAAAAATGTGGATTCGAATTGATAATCAAGCTACACTTTAAGTGATTGGTATGAAGAGAAACCCGACAGGTCCCCCTCGTAACAATTATTAGGTCAAAGAAACTATCTGACAGTCTTAAAATTGAAAGGGATCAAGAAGAACCCGACAGGTCCTCCAGGTGAAAAATATTGATTCGAATTGGTAATCATGCTACTCTATATGTGATTGGGATAAAGAGAAACCCAACAGGTCCCCCTAGTATTAATTGTTAGGTCAAAGAAACTACCAGACAGTCTTAAAATTGAAAGGGATCAAGAAGGACCCGACAGGTCCTCCTGGTGAAAAATGTAGATTCGAATTGATAATCAAGCTACACTTTAAGTGATTGGTATGAAGAGAAACCCGACAGGTCCCCCTAGTAACAATTATTAGGTCAAAGAAACTATCTGACAGTCTTAAAATTGAAAGGGATCAAGAAGAACCCGACAGGTCCTCCTGGTGAAAAATATAGATTCGAATTGATAATCAGGTTATTCTACATGTGATTGGGATGAAAAGAAACTCAACAGGTTCCCCTAGTAACAATTGTTAGGTCTAAGAAACTACCTGAGAGTCTTAAAATTGAAAGGGATCAAGAAGAACCCGACAGGTCCTCCTGGTGAAAAATGTAGATTCGAATTGATAATCAAGCTACACTTTAAGTGATTGGGATGAAGAGAAACCCGACAGGTCCCCCTAGTAACAATTATTAGGTCAAAGAAACTATCTGACAGTCTTAAAATTGAAAGGGATCAAGAAGAACCCGACAGGTCCCCCTGGTAAAATTGTGGGGTTGAATTGACTACAAGATCACCTTGTAACGGCTATGACTGATGAGAAACCTCAACAAGATTCTCCTGTAGACAAGGAAGGGACGACTTTATTTTTACCAATCATATAGGTTAATGGGAGGAAGTGGAAAGTGACAGCTCCCCTTTCATGATAATCAAAAGACCACACAATTATATAACCATCATCATTTTATAAGGGATGAAGTGAAACCTGACAGGTCCCCTTAGTAACAATTGCTATGTCAAAGAAACTACCTGACAGTCATAAAATTGAAAGGGATCAAGAAGAACCCGACAGGTCCTCCTGGTGAAAAATGTGGATTCGAATTGATAATCAAGCTACACTTTAAGTGATTGGTATGAAGAGAAACCCGACAGGTCCCCCTCGTAACAATTATTAGGTCAAAGAAACTATCTGACAGTCTTAAAATTGAAAGGGATCAAGAAGAACCCGACAGGTCCTCCTGGTGAATAATATTGATTCGAATTGGTAATCATGCTACTCTATATGTGATTGGGATAAAGAGAAACCCAACAGGTCCCCCTAGTATTAATTGTTAGGTCAAAGAAACTACCAGACAGTCTTAAAATTGAAAGGGATCAAGAAGGACCCGACAGGTCCTCCTGGTGAAAAATGTAGATTCGAATTGATAATCAAGCTACACTTTAAGTGATTGGTATGAAGAGAAACCCGACAGGTCCCCCTAGTAACAATTATTAGGTCAAAGAAACTATCTGACAGTCTTAAAATTGAAAGGGATCAAGAAGAACCCGACAGGTCCTCCTGGTGAAAAATGTAGATTCGAATTGATAATTAGCCTACACTTTAAGTGATTGGGATAAAAAGAAACTCAACAGGTTCCCCTAGTAACAATTGTTAGGTCTAAGAAACTACCTGAAAGTCTTAAAATTGAAAGGGATCAAGAAGAACCCGACAGGTCCTCCTGGTGAAAAATGTAGATTCGAATTGATAATCAAGCTACACTTTAAGTGATTGGGATGAAGAGAAACCCGACAGGTCCCCCTAGTAACAATTATTAGGTCAAAGAAACTATCTGACAGTCTTAAAATTGAAAGGGATCAAGAAGAACCCGACAGGTCCCCCTGGTAAAATTGTGGGGTTGAATTGACTACAAGATCACCTTGTAACGGCTATGACTGATGAGAAACCTCAACTAGATTCTCCTGTAGACAAGAAAGGGACGACTTTATTTTTACCAATCATATAGGTTAATGGGAGGAAGTGGAAAGTGACAGCTCCCCTTTCATGATAATCAAAAGACCACACAATTATATAACCATCATCATTTTATAAGGGATGAAGTGAAACCTGACAGGTCCCCTTAGTAACAATTGCTATGTCAAAGAAACTACCTGACAGTCATAAAATTGAAAGGGATCAAGAAGAACCCGACAGGTCCTCCTGGTGAAAAATGTGGATTCGAATTGATAATCAAGCTACACTTTAAGTGATTGGTATGAAGAGAAACCCGACAGGTCCCCCTCGTAACAATTATTAGGTCAAAGAAACTATCTGACAGTCTTAAAATTGAAAGGGATCAAGAAGAACCCGACAGGTCCTCCTGGTGAAAAATGTAGATTCGAATTGATAATTAGCCTACACTTTAAGTGATTGGGATGAAGAGAAACCCGACAGGTCCCTCTAGTAACAATTGTTAGGTCAAAGAAACTATCTGACAGTCTTAAAATTGATAGGGATCAAGAAGAACCCGACAGGTCCTCCTGGTGAAAAATATTGATTCGAATTGATAATCAGGTTACTCTATATGTGATTGGGATGAAGAGAAACCCGACAGGTCCCCCTAGTAACAGTTATTAGGTCAATGATAATATCTGACAGTCATAAAATTGAAAGGGATCAAGAAGAACCCGACAGGTCCTCCTGGTGAAAAATGTAGATTCGAATTGATAATTAGCCTACACTTTAAGTGATTGGGATGAAGAGAAACCCGACAGGTCCCTCTAGTAACAATTGTTAGGTCAAAGAAACTATCTGACAGTCTTAAAATTGATAGGGATCAAGAAGAACCCGACAGGTCCTCCTGGTGAAAAATATTGATTCGAATTGATAATCAGGTTACTCTATATGTGATTGGGATGAAGAGAAACCCGACAGGTCCCCCTAGTAACAGTTATTAGGTCAATGATAATATCTGACAGTCATAAAATTGAAAGGGATCAAGAAGAACCCGACAGGTCCTCCTGGTGAAAAATATAGATTCGAATTGATAATCAGGTTATTCTACATGTGATTGGGATGAAAAGAAACTCAACAGGTTCCCCTAGTAACAATTGTTAGGTCTAAGAAACTACCTGAGAGTCTTAAAATTGAAAGGGATCAAGAAGAACCCGACAGGTCCTCCTGGTGAAAAATGTAGATTCGAATTGATAATCAAGCTACACTTTAAATGATTGGGATGAAGAGAAACCCGACAGGTCCCCCTAGTAACAATTATTAGGTCAAAGAAACTATCTGACAGTCTTAAAATTGAAAGGGATCAAGAAGAACCCGACAGGTCCCCCTGGTAAAATTGTGGGGTTGAATTGACTACAAGATCACCTTGTAACGGCTATGACTGATGAGAAACCTCAACTAGATTCTCCTGTAGACAAGGAAGGGACGACTTTATTTTTACCAATCATATAGGTTATTGGGAGGAAGTGGAAAGTGACAGCTCCCCTTTCATGATAATCAAAAGACCACACAATTATATAACCATCATCATTTTATAAGGGATGAAGTGAAACCTGACAGGTCCCCTTAGTAACAATTGCTATGTCAAAGAAACTACCTGACAGTCATAAAATTGAAAGGGATCAAGAAGAACCCGACAGGTCCTCCTGGTGAAAAATGTGGATTCGAATTGATAATCAAGCTACACTTTAAGTGATTGGTATGAAGAGAAACCCGACAGGTCCCTCTCGTAACAATTATTAGGTCAAAGAAACTATCTGACAGTCTTAAAATTGAAAGGGATCAAGAAGAACCCGACAGGTCCTCCTGGTGAAAAATATTGATTCGAATTGGTAATCATGCTACTCTATATGTGATTGGGATAAAGAGAAACCCAACAGGTCCCCCTAGTATTAATTGTTAGGTCAAAGAAACTACCAGACAGTCTTAAAATTGAAAGGGATCAAGAAGGACCCGACAGGTCCTCCTGGTGAAAAATGTAGATTCGAATTGATAATCAAGCTACACTTTAAGTGATTGGTATGAAGAGAAACCCGACAGGTCCCCCTAGTAACAATTATTAGGTCAAAGAAACTATCTGACAGTCTTAAAATTGAAAGGGATCAAGAAGAACCCGACAGGTCCTCCTGGTGAAAAATGTAGATTCGAATTGATAATTAGCCTACACTTTAAGTGATTGGGATGAAGAGAAACCCGACAGGTCCCTCTAGTAACAATTGTTAGGTCAAAGAAACTATCTGACAGTCTTAAAATTGATAGGGATCAAGAAGAACCCGACAGGTCCTCCTGGTGAAAAATATTGATTCGAATTGATAATCAGGTTACTCTATATGTGATTGGGATGAAGAGAAACCCGACAGGTCCCCCTAGTAACAGTTATTAGGTCAATGATAATATCTGACAGTCATAAAATTGAAAGGGATCAAGAAGAACCCGACAGGTCCTCCTGGTGAAAAATATAGATTCGAATTGATAATCAGGTTATTCTACATGTGATTGGGATGAAAAGAAACTCAACAGGTTCCCCTAGTAACAATTGTTAGGTCTAAGAAACTACCTGAGAGTCTTAAAATTGAAAGGGATCAAGAAGAACCCGACAGGTCCTCCTGGTGAAAAATGTAGATTCGAATTGATAATCAAGCTACACTTTAAGTGATTGGGATGAAGAGAAACCCGACAGGTCCCCCTAGTAACAATTATTAGGTCAAAGAAACTATCTGACAGTCTTAAAATTGAAAGGGATCAAGAAGAACCCGACAGGTCCCCCTGGTAAAATTGTGGGGTTGAATTGACTACAAGATCACCTTGTCACGGCTATGACTGATGAGAAACCTCAACTAGATTCTCCTGTAGACAAGGAAGGGACGACTTTATTTTTACCAATCATATAGGTTAATGGGAGGAAGTGGAAAGTGACAGCTCCCCTTTCATGATAATCAAAAGACCACACAATTATATAACCATCATCATTTTATAAGGGATGAAGTGAAACCTGACAGGTCCCCTTAGTAACAATTGCTATGTCAAAGAAACTACCTGACAGTCATAAAATTGAAAGGGATCAAGAAGAACCCGACAGGTCCTCCTGGTGAAAAATGTGGATTCGAATTGATAATCAAGCTACACTTTAAGTGATTGGTATGAAGAGAAACCCGACAGGTCCCCCTCGTAACAATTATTAGGTCAAAGAAACTATCTGACAGTCTTAAAATTGAAAGGGATCAAGAAGAACCCGACAGGTCCTCCTGGTGAATAATATTGATTCGAATTGGTAATCATGCTACTCTATATGTGATTGGGATAAAGAGAAACCCAACAGGTCCCCCTAGTATTAATTGTTAGGTCAAAGAAACTACCAGACAGTCTTAAAATTGAAAGGGATCAAGAAGGACCCGACAGGTCCTCCTGGTGAAAAATGTAGATTCGAATTGATAATCAAGCTACACTTTAAGTGATTGGTATGAAGAGAAACCCGACAGGTCCCCCTAGTAACAATTATTAGGTCAAAGAAACTATCTGACAGTCTTAAAATTGAAAGGGATCAAGAAGAACCCGACAGGTCCTCCTGGTGAAAAATGTAGATTCGAATTGATAATTAGCCTACACTTTAAGTGATTGGGATGAAGAGAAACCCAAAAGGTCCCTCTAGTAACAATTGTTAGGTCAAAGAAACTATCTGACAGTCTTAAAATTGATAGGGATCAAGAAGAACCCGACAGGTCCTCCTGGTGAAAAATATTGATTCGAATTGATAATCAGGTTACTCTATATGTGATTGGGATGAAGAGAAACCCGACAGGTCCCCCTAGTAACAGTTATTAGGTCAATGATAATATCTGACAGTCATAAAATTGAAAGGGATCAAGAAGAACCCGACAGGTCCTCCTGGTGAAAAATATAGATTCGAATTGATAATCAGGTTATTCTACATGTGATTGGGATAAAAAGAAACTCAACAGGTTCCCCTAGTAACAATTGTTAGGTCTAAGAAACTACCTGAGAGTCTTAAAATTGAAAGGGATCAAGAAGAACCCGACAGGTCCTCCTGGTGAAAAATGTAGATTCGAATTGATAATCAAGCTACACTTTAAGTGATTGGGATGAAGAGAAACCCGACAGGTCCCCCTAGTAACAATTATTAGGTCAAAGAAACTATCTGACAGTCTTAAAATTGAAAGGGATCAAGAAGAACCCGACAGGTCCTCCTGGTGAAAAATGTAGATTCGAATTGATAATCAAGCTACACTTTAAGTGATTGGTATGAAGAGAAACCCGACAGGTCCCCCTAGTAACAATTATTAGGTCAAAGAAACTATCTGACAGTCTTAAAATTGAAAGGGATCAAGAAGAACCCGACAGGTCCTCCTGGTGAAAAATGTAGATTCGAATTGATAATTAGCCTACACTTTAAGTGATTGGGATGAAGAGAAACCCGACAGGTCCCTCTAGTAACAATTGTTAGGTCAATGAAACTATCTGACAGTCTTAAAATTGATAGGGATCAAGAAGAACCCGACAGGTCCTCCTGGTGAAAAATATTGATTCGAATTGATAATCAGGTTACTCTATATGTGATTGGGATGAAGAGAAACCCGACAGGTCCCCCTAGTAACAGTTATTAGGTCAATGATAATATCTGACAGTCATAAAATTGAAAGGGATCAAGAAGAACCCGACAGGTCCTCCTGGTGAAAAATATAGATTCGAATTGATAATCAGGCTACACTTTAAGTGATTGGGATGAAGAGAAACCCGACAGGCCCCCCTAGTAACAATTGTTAGGTCAAAGAAACTATCTAGCAGTCTTAAAATTGATAGGGATCAAGAAGAACCCGACAGGTCCTCCTGGTGAAAAATATTGATTCGAATTGATAATCAGGTTACTCTATATGTGATTGGGATGAAGAGAAATCCGACAGGTCCACCTAGTAACAATTGTTAGGTCAAAGAAGCTATCTGACAGTCTTAAAATTGAAAGGGAACATGAAGAACCCGACAGGTCCCCCTGGTAAAATTGTGGGGTTGAATTGACTACAAGATCACCTTGTAACGGCTATGACTGATGAGAAACCTCAGCTAGATCCTCCTGTAGACAAGGAAGGGAAGAATTTATTGTTTACTAATAATATTGGTTTATGGGATGAAGTGGAAAGTGACAGCTCCCCTTTCATGATAATCAAAAGACCACACAATTATATAACCATCATCATTTTATAAGGGATGAAGAGAAACTCAACAGGTTCCCCTAGTAACAATTGTTAGGTCTAAGAAACTACCTGAGAGTCTTAAAATTGAAAGGGATCAAGAAGAACCCGACAGGTCCTCCTGGTGAAAAATATAGATTCGAATTGATTATCAGGTTACTCTATATGAGATTGGGATGAAGAGAAACCCGACAGGTCCCCCTAGTAACAGTTATTAGGTCAATGATAATATCTGACAGTCTTAAAATTGAAAGGGATCAAGAAAAACCCGACAGGTCCTCCTGGTGAAAAATATAGATTCGAATTGATAATCAGGTTACTCTATATGTGATTGGGATGAAGAGAAACCCGACAGGTCCCCCTAGTAACAGTTTTTAGGTCAAAGAAACTATCTGACAGTCTTAAAATTGAAAGGGATCAAGAAGAACCCGACAGGTCCTCCTGGTGAAAAATATTGATTCGAATTGATAATCAGGCTCTTCTATATGTGATTGGGATGAAGAGAAACCCGGCAGGTCCCCCTAGTAACAGTTTTTAGGTCAAAGAAACTATCTAACAGTCTTAAAATTGAAAGGGATCAAGAAGAACCCGACAGGTCCTCCTGGTGAAAAATATTGATTAGAATTGATAATCAGGCTACTCTATAAGTGATTGGTAAGAAGAGAAACTCAACAGGTTCCCCTAGTAACAATTGTTAGGTCTAAGAAACTACCTGAGTGTCTTAAAATTGAAAGGGATCAAGAAGAACCCGACAGGTCCTCCTGATGAAATATATAGATTCGAATTGATAATCAGGTTACTCTATATGTGATTGGGATGAAGAGAAATCCGGCAACCCAGCAATAACAGAAATTCATGTTCATCTCCGGGCCTACCAAATCGCATTAATAAAGTTCTTAATTGAATATCAGAGGACAACATTGTGCATTTTTTTGTGACACCCAAGATAAAACACAATACTCCTTTTGGTGATATACAGGCAAAATAAATAACATCCAAATTTCACGAACAAAAATACATTAAAAAATTATACATAAAAACTTATTAAATTAATGATAAAACATATCTGGCAAATAACTGAATTCATTCCGTTAACTTCCAGAACAGGATTCTATACAGTATATTATTTGTTGTGAAAATAAAACAATAATTATTTTTTATAAAATAAAATACTTTAAATTTAAATATTTTTTTTCATTTATAAAATGTTGAAAAATTAAATTTGTTTTATTTTTTAAATTTTTAATAATAAAATGGTTTAATTATTTTATTATCTAAGTAATATTTTGACGCTAAATATATATTTTTGTTTGTTTATATTGATAGTAATGGGTATTAAAAAACTACATATTTTAATACTAATTTCTAACTCTACCTAATACGGTTAGTTATTAATTTTTTATTTAAATTCTTAAGATATTTTATGTAATTTAATTTTCATTATTTTTATAATGTTAATCTTTTAAATTATAAATAACAAAATATTAAGCATTTACATACTTATATCAAAAACCAGAACCAACTCATTGGCCGAAAAATAATATTGCATTCTCCATTTCTATAGAACGTTAAGAACCTCGTTCCTTCCATCTTATTTCTTGTAAAGCTAAAATCCCTAAACTATATTTTTAAATTTCGTAACTAATGCTAAAACTAACCATGTTTGGTAAAAAGTCTTTATTTTCAATTTTCCATTGCATTGAGCTTATTAAGAATTTTCCATTCTAGATTCCATTACTCTGTCCCTAGTCCAATTGATGAATTCTTAAAAAGTATTTTTTACGATGGTGGGTTATAAACCCACCAATCAACTCCTTACCTATGCTCTATACAAAATATTCTTATTAGAAATAAACTACATTGTCATATAAAAGCCATTTTTTTATGAAAACTATCCAAACATACAAATTAGGAGCATAAATTAAATACTTTTCAACATTACCTTCAAGTTAACCTAAAAAATTAAAATCAAGAAATTCATACCTAAATATAGAATACAAATATATCCAACACTAAAACACGGACAATCAAACAAACAAATACCAAACAAAGACAATAAAAAGAAAGCCAAAAATATTATAAATATACCTAGTTACATCAAACAATAAAAAGAAAATATCATAAAAAAAACCAAAACACAAATCATATTCCACACTGCCAAAAAAGAACCTAATAAAAAAAACTAAGAAATATCATACTGCAAAACAGACAACAAACATATTCAATACTAAAATATGGACAATCCATCAAACAAATACCGAGCAAAAACCATAAATATAAAGCCAAAAAACAATAAATAGACCTACATCAATCAATAAAAAGAAAATCCCTGCCAAAACAAAAAAGTTCTATTCATCACAACTCACAATAAAAACCGAAGAATTGAAACCAAAAAATATCACTATAAAAAATAGACAAAAAACATAAACAATACCAAAACACGGACAATCAAACAAACAAATACCGAACAAAGACCATAAAAAGAATGCCAAAAATAATAAATAGACCTACATCAAATAGTAAAAAGAAAATCTCAAAATCAAAGCCAAAACATAAAATTTCTACTCAACACAACCCACAATAAAAACCGAAAAAGAGAAACCAAAAATAATCACTATAAAAAATAGACAAAAAACATATACAATATCAAAACACGGACAATCAAACAAACAATTACCGAACAAAGACCATAAAAAGAAAGCCAAAAATATTATAAATATACATCAAACAATAAAAAAAAATATCATAATAAAAGCCACAACATAAATCATATTCCAAATTAACAAAAAAGAACCGAATAAAAAAAACTAAGAAATATCATCCTGCAAAACAGACAACAAACATATCCAATACTAAAATATGTACAATCCACCAAACAAATACCTAGCAAAAAACCATAAAAATAAAGCCAACAAAATAATAAATAGATCTTTTAAAAATTAAAAGGGGTATCCAAGGGTCTAGAGACTGCTCATGAAGGTGAAACAAGAAAATACATTTTATAATAAAGTGAAACAAATACTTATGGAATTGCAATAGAAATTTAATTAATAATTTTAGAGAATTAATCATTTAAATGAATTTTGAATGGATAAAAATTGATTTAAGTAATGGAAAAATATTATTTACACAACCGAGAATACTTGATGATTATTGTAAATTTTAAAATGGTAATGTATTAAATATAAAAGATTAAACTTGAAATCAAAAAATACTAATTTAATAGAAACCATTTTATTTACAATTGTTATTGAAATTAAAAACGACGTACCTGTATTCGAGCAAGTCGGTATATACGCGTGTGTCCTCGTTTCACTCTGGATCGGCTCCTAGATGTTAGCTGTTTCCTGTTATAAAGAAAAAATACAATGTTTTAACAATCAACTATACCCTAAGAATTTAAGAAAAAAGAATTAAAATTCTATTTTTTATTTTTTTAATAATATAAATATACACTCTGTGCAGAAGTTAAAAAAATGTAATTTGCAAAAATGAAAATATGATTTTATGATTGATTGAGATGATGAGAAACCCAGCAATAACAGAAATTTATGTTCATCTCCGGGCCTACCAAATCGCATTAATAAAGTTCTTAATTGAATATCAGAGGACAACATTGTGCATTTTTTTGTGACACCCAAGATAAAACACAATACTCCTTTTGTTGATATACAGGCAAAATAAACAACATCCAAAGTTCACGAACAAAAATACATTAAAAAATTATACATAAAAACTTATTAAATTAATGATATAACATATCTGGGAAATAACTGAATTCATTCCGTTAACTTCCAGAACAGGATTCTATACAGTATATTATTTGTTGTGAAAATAAAACAATAATTATTTTTTATAAAATAAAATACTTTAAATTTAAATATTTTTTTTCATTTATAAAATGTTGAAAAATTAAATTTGTTTTATTTTTTAAATTTTTAATAATAAAATTGTTTAATTCTTTTATCATCTAAGTAATAATTTGATGCTAAATATATATTTTTGTTTGTTTATATTGATAGTAATGGGTATTAAAAAACTACATATTTTAATACTAATTTCTAACTCTACCTAATACGGTTAGTTATTAATTTTTTATTTAAATTCTTAAGATATTTTATGTAATTTAATTTTCATTATTTTTATAATGTTAATCTTTTAAATTATAAATAACAAAATATTAAGCATTTACATACTTATATCAAAAACCAGAACCAACTCATTGGCCGAAAAATAATATTGCATTCTCCATTTCTATAGAACGTTAAGAACCTCGTT
This sequence comes from Sipha maydis, assembly GCA_034509805.1. Classification (NCBI taxonomy): domain Eukaryota; kingdom Metazoa; phylum Arthropoda; class Insecta; order Hemiptera; family Aphididae; genus Sipha; species Sipha maydis. Next base: position 20,966 of record JASXSY010003298.1, read on the forward strand.
CCTTCCATCTTATTTCTTGTAAAGCTAAAATCCCTAAACTATATTTTTAAATTTCGTAACTAATGCTAAAACTAACCATGTTTGGTAAAAAGTCTTTATTTTCAATTTTCCATTGCATTGAGCTTATTAAGAATTTTCCATTCTAGATTCCATTACTCTGTCCCTAGTCCAATTGATGAATTCTTAAAAAGTATTTTTTACGATGGTGGGTTATAAACCCACCAATCAACTCCTTACCTATGCTCTATACAAAATATTCTTATTAGAAATAAACTACATTGTCATATAAAAGCCATTTTTTTATGAAAACTATCCAAACATACAAATTAGGAGCATAAATTAAATACTTTTCAACATTACCTTCAAGTTAACCTAAAAAATTAAAATCAAGAAATTCATACCTAAATATAGAATACAAATATATCCAACACTAAAACACGGACAATCAAACAAACAAATACCAAACAAAGACAATAAAAAGAAAGCCAAAAATATTATAAATATACCTAGTTACATCAAACAATAAAAAGAAAATATCATAAAAAAAACCAAAACACAAATCATATTCCACACTACCAAAAAAGAACCTAATAAAAAAAACTAAGAAATATCATACTGCAAAACAGACAACAAACATATTCAATACTAAAATATGGACAATCCATCAAACAAATACCGAGCAAAAACCATAAATATAAAGCCAAAAAACAATAAATAGACCTACATCAATCAATAAAAAGAAAATCCCTGCCAAAACAAAAAAGTTCTATTCATCACAACTCACAATAAAAACCGAAGAATAGAAACCAAAAAATATCACTATAAAAAATAGACAAAAAACATATACAATACCAAAACACGGACAATCAAACAAACAAATACCGAACAAAGACCATAAAAAGAATGCCAAAAATAATAAATAGACCTACATCAAATAGTAAAAAGAAAATCTCAAAATCAAAGCCAAAACATAAAATTTCTACTCAACACAACCCACAATAAAAACCGAAAAAGAGAAACCAAAAATAATCACTATAAAAAATAGACAAAAAACATATACAATATCAAAACACGGACAATCAAGCAAACAATTACCGAAAAAAGACCATAAAAAGAAAGCCAAAAATATTATAAATATACATCAAACAATAAAAAAAAATATCATAATAAAAGCCACAACATAAATCATATTCCAAATTAACAAAAAAGAACCGAATAAAAAAAACTAAGAAATATCATCCTGCAAAACAGACAACAAACATATCCAATACTAAAATATGGACAATCCACCAAACAAATAACGATCAAAAACCATAAAA
>JASXSY010003299.1:0-12410 GCA_034509805.1 Sipha maydis
AAACCAGATTTAACCGCCGATTTTTTTAAAAATACACAAATACGTACTGCCGAAGCATGTGGATTGTCAGAGCGCACTGTCCGACGTATTTGCTCCGAAGCAAAAGAAAAAACCGAAGAATCAATGTCAGTTATGGTATTTAAGTCTCCACGCAAAGGTTACAAACGTGCAAAAATTGTGTCGGAGCTCGACAATTTTGATTCTGATGTCGTTAGGAGAACTGTGCACGAGTTCTACGATCGAGGTGAGTATCCAACTGCACAATTGATACTAAATGCTTTAAAACAAAAAATCAATTATTCCGGATGCTTACGCTAGATGCTTACGCTTTTCATATAAGAAGTGTAATGCCCGATGACAGCGATTTCAGTGATGAGGAATCAGATATAGAGCAATTGGAATAACTGATATTGATTATAATATTCTGTATATATATATTTTTAGACTGTTTTGTAAATATTATTGACAATCATTAATAAATGTAAAATATTAAGTATAGGTATTAATATTATTTTATTTTTATTGTGTGTAAAAATATATTTTTTTTTGACTGATTTGCAATTATTATTAAAAATAAATAAATTTTATATAATATATTATATCATTTATTGAAATAATGTTTTATACTGATCATTTTTTAAACCTCTCATGATTGGTATAATAATAAATTAATATATACCATGTGAACAAATAAATTTAAAAAAACGCGTCAATTAGTTTAATGACCACTAATTGAAAATTGTCACTAGAGTCGCGCCAGTCACCGGCCAGTTTTCGTTGCGCGGACTATAGGCGATCCATTTCAAGTGGGTACACGAGGAGAAGTTTTAAAGACTTTGGGATTAAACAATTTGTTGCGCGGAACTTTTGGTATGGCTCTAAAACCTACATTTTAGAATCAAAAATAAAAACCTTAAATTTACAGCCAATACACCATTCAAATTGATCAATTTCAAACATTTATCTATTTATATTACAGTCCCTCGGAAAAATAAATATTTCCAATAATTTATCGTTGTTAAAAACGTGTAACGCGTGTATACAAATCGATCGACGAGTTCACGAATCTTACAGCAGTCTTCCACATTATATTTCTATGCAGATAAAAAAATTTTAAATTACATAATATTATAATTTTCTCTATAACAATGAAACATGCACGGTGGATGTGTCGTATTAACGTCATCGCCATGTCGAAAATCACGAAATGTTCTGATCGTTCGTTCGCCAGTGTGGAGGTGATACGACAATCGTATAAAAGGACGGTCGGTAACTCGGTTCAAGCATAATACATTTTTTTGTGCAAGTTACTTCTTTGGTGAGTAATCATGACTGCGATGCGTGTGTTGATTAACTTCATTCACATTCATAACGAGTCCGGCATAATTAAAAATTGTTTACATAACATTTTATTTGTTTCTGCTCACAGTTTCTTTATCTTCGTACCACGAAAAACAACCAAAAACCGAAAATGGGCGCTGAAAAGGTAACCATGAACATCGTTGTCATCGGACAAGTCCAATCTGCCAAGGCCGTTAAGACCAACATTAGCAGAGCCATCCCAGCCACTAGTCAACCGATGTTAAGACGATTTTAATTCTTTTGTAACATATATTATGTATCTTAAAAGACGGATTGAAGACGCTTTCGATTTCAATTCGAACCTTGTATAACAATGCATGGGTTCGGTACTTATTAAGTTGTTGAATATTTTTCGTTTAAAATTATTTTTCCACTTTTTCCCTCATTAAATTCATTGTACTGAATATTATTTCCGTGTACCTTAATATTGAACGTTATTTATTTGTTGTTTGGGAGTGAAAAATAATTAAGGTACACGATAAAAAATAACTTACTGTTTATAATTTCGTATTTTTTCGCTTTTTTTATTTTTTATTTTTCTTACAATATAAACGTTTTTATCAACGTAAGAAAAAAATTAGACTTCAATAAATATGAAATAAGTTTAATTTTTATTTTTGAACATCAACAGTAGAGTGGCAAATTACTTGTAATAACAAAACACAATAATAATATATAACTATGTATACTCAATAATAATGATTGAGAAAAAAAAAAAAAATGACTTATAAATTAATTATTAGTTTGTAATTTTTTCTTGTGTATCATCATTAAAAATAAATCTTAACTAAATTCTAAAAAACATTTCAATATATTTATATATATCTCATTGAAAACTTAGAAAATATGTTTATTACTATAAACTGTAGTTTATAGAAACCAATAAATATCCCTATATTTTTCAACAAATACATTTAACACAATTTTCATTTGATTTACCAGCTGATGCATTATGTTTTGTGTGTTGTAGATCCGTTAACTTATGTAGTTCATACATATCAAAGTCAAAAATGACATAGTCCAAACAGTTACATCATGATACCAGCAATTATTAATAATAATTTTGTATTATGACATACTGACATCGCAAAATAAACCAGAATTCATTCCGTTATTTCAGTTTGTTTTTATTACCATTGTTTAAACTTACATCATATGTGTACGTCCAATTTCAGATGCACTAACTGTTGCAAGACAGTCCTGCAGAACAATATAATAATATGTCAAAGTGTACACACCGTACTTTGTTGTACACCGCGATGAATTACTTGTAGTTTAAGTTGGCCGAGTCGTATTGTACAAGCTATTAATTGTAACAATACGAATTTACACGGTGCAATGTTCATCATAAAGTTTACAGTTGCGTCAATACCGCTCTAACATTGTATCGTATTTACGTTCAGATTTATATTTTAAGTCTTCGACGACAAAAGATACAGTTTGATCGGATAAAAAGTGATAATTTTTAATTATTGTTTCCGAACTATAGTTACACATGATTCAATATTTGGTGAATCATCAATCAAGAATACGGCTTTGTTTATTATTATGTACTTGTGGACATCGTAATTGAAACATTATAAGTTTTTAATAAAAATACAAGTAAAAAAAAAAAAAATAATAATAATAATAAAATAGTCGGAGCTGGAATATCCTGATATTGAAAAATGAAATTGTATTTTTTTGTACATTGATTTTGTTGAATGATTGTAATTAATTACTTATTGAAAAACTAATTTATAAACATTTTTATTTAATGTTTATTAACATAAAGAAACTGTTTAATTCACATATTACGTTTTAGGTACCTATTTATATAAAATTATAAAGTAATATGAAGTATTTTTCATGTCCCAATAGAGCTGCCATATAAATATTAAGTGTACAGTTATATATTTATGGTATCGTTAATACTTTCTTATATCAATATAAGGCATTTACAGAACATCTACCCATATATCATGTACATTAATTTAATGATCGTTTAACATTCATTGAATTATTTGTAATATTAGCTAGTTTAGACAAATGATTTAATTTTTCGAAAGAAACCTATATGTGTGATGAGTAAAATTTTCTTTGGAAAACACAATAAACATTACTATGTCACTCACGCATTTTTCAGTAATTCAACGGATGTAATAAAAAAAGGGTTCAATCAAAACTCTATAACGAAATAAGATCAAACGAGAATTACGTTAGAACAACCGTCGTAATGTTCCACCACACTTATCCAAGTATACAAGGTGGTCAGAGTTTCATGTGACAGGAATTCACTCATACCTATACAGAACGATACGAACGATTATAATTTTAAATAGGCAATACGATATTTCATAAATATTCCATATCATTAAACGTTCTGTTTTATACGAAAAAGTCATGGTCGTTTTCTGAATTATGATTGTAGTTTAGCGATTTCATATTTTTTCCAGGGGAACCGATGTGACGAGATGCGTATAGGCCGACGGGGTGTATTTAACCATTGTTAGTTATGTTCGTGAAACGCTTTTCGCACCGCTCCGTACAAAGTTGTACGAAGGAAATGCAATTGACTACGTTTATACGACATGAGACGACGGCGAATATCTACCCGATCGGTCGTAGTGTGTTGAATGTGAGACGCGAGTGAGTAGTCGGTGCACCATGGATACGTGTACGTCCGTTACTGACGCGAAACGACCGAACGGACGGAATGCGTTTGGGCTCGTTGAAAAGTTACGGACCACCGAAAAATTGTCCGCGAGATTTCAATTCCTAACGGACACCCTTTTCGACCAGATTTCAGCCAGACGATTGTTTCCAGGCGTGATTCAACACCATGCAGGTATTGTACGGATTCGGTGGTGGTATATAATAATCCGCCCATCGTTCCGGACGTTGCAATGCAATTAATCGAAATGCAATTATTTTCGGACGCTAAAAACACGATATTTATGCGGCCGTACTAAGTGCAGCCATGCGATTCATCCCGATGAAAACATTTCTATAAATATGAATATTTATTGTATCATTTAAGCGTAATTTTTATAGTGGGAGGCTGTATGAAAAATCTAACATCAAATTCGAAATGTCTTCCCTTTAAATACCGGTAGGGCTGGTGATAGCTTCAGTTGTTGATTATTAATATTATTATAATTATTATGATTTTTTACGATAGTCTCACGACATACGCTTTACTTTTTTTTCGAAACTTACATCAGCAATGAAGTCAATTATTGTGAATCTAATTGTTCGTCTTAACATTTTCAGAACAAATTTTTTCATAATATTTCTGTGTTAAAATTACAGTGGATACAAAATTGTATTAACATTATGTTTCTAATACACACGATAACAGTTGATACAACAAAATAACATAAAAACAAAAAATAGGAGAGAACGCCCTGGACCACTCTATACATTATAGATAGTTCATTTCTAAAAACTAACACCATAATATCTATTCTCTTTCTCTGAAATATTTACCGAACTTTTTATTTATTTTATTCAGACACGTTTTATTTAATTTTCATATTTTTTTTACTTTATATTCATAGCAACATCTTCGAATTTGCTGTTTATAGTTTAAAAAAAATATGGTCGACAGCCTAATATTACTACAATTTCATTCATTGTTCGTCAAAGTTGCGCTCATGTAAAATGTGCTTTTGTTACCTTGCACTACTTTTTCAAACAATTTTTATCGCATTCGTGTGAAACAGTCAACATTTTATGTGAAAATTAACAAGTGCTGTCAAGTAACTGTCGCGTCACTACCAAGAAACCGATCATTATTCACATGTATCACGATTACGTGATGGTTAGCTATAATTTGAAAAATGAACACAAAAATTGTATGGTTATTTTTCAAATTTGGTGAAAATAAATAATATTTTGTTTTATTGGGTTCTCCAGTACAATTATCTGAAATTGGATTGTTTCGATACAACTGGTATCTGTAACGATATGTTTTAGTTATTTGCCTGGGGGGGGGGGGGGGGGCAATATTTTTTGTTAGGTAAATATTTAAACTATAGTAAAATTAGTCAGCAAATATAAAGTATAGCATAAATTAATGTATTAAATATAGGTATTAAGTTATTATTTAGGTAGTGTGAAGTAGATAGAGCTGTGGTTCTACCTACACTATCATGTTATCAGTTTTTATAATTTCGGTATTAGATAATAATTCATTTGGATCAAAATATTAAAATATAAATACATTATAATATTATACATTTATACAAATTATGTATATGCTTAAGTATATCAATGAAAATATTTGACAACATAAAGAGTAAGATGTCTCGTCTTGGGGGAGAATGACCCCTATGCCTCTCCCCACTAAAATTCACCACTAACGTGTACTGTATGAATTTTATCTTTTGAATATCTCCATTTCAAAACATCGTATTTTTTCTTATTCTCGGATCTACATTTTTATAAATTTACTAACACGGATTGTCTACCAGGTTTAGAATAAATTATTTGAATATATGAACCAACCATACTTCGACTGTACAAATGATTGAAAGTTTAAAGTTAATATTGGAAACTAAATGCATAGAACACTATAAATCGATGGTTGCAGAAACGTCACGATTCACATATTATATGAAATTGAGATATTAGTAAAAGCGTATACTAGCAATGTGTTTCTATGCGTTTAAGTTATAAACATTGATTATTATTATATACCTTGTCTTGTAGAAAAAATGTAACTAAAGACGTTTTTACACTCAACGCATAGAAACACATGACTAATTTACGTTTTTAATAATATCTCGATTTCATAAAATATGTGACTCGTGACGTTTCTGTGACCATCGATTTAAATAGTTGACGGCGGGTTTGTCACCATAATAATATTTACATTATTCATCCGTTGTGCTTCATAGAAAGTAAATTGGATTGATTACTATAATATATATGTAACAGTGATTGTCTTAATACCCGGTTTTTTATTTATTCAGTTATCCACCAGATACGTATCCGTCGGATAAACTTTTCTGAAGGATAATATTTAAAATAAAGTGATTCCGATTTTTCAATGTAATTTTATTCTCCAGTTTGTCGGTAGGAAAATTATACTAATAGAAGTTAGTAACTGTTCGTTATACGACAAGTTACACAGACCTGTTTGATTATGATTGGTCAATGATAAAATAAAGAGTCGTAATATTATCGTAATATCAATCGTTCTATTAAAAAAATTGTACGTATTTATATTTGCGAATGAATATCGGTCAAAGTTTTGCTATGGCCAAACTTACATCGCGTACAATAAAACTAGCTGTTGTTTTACTCACACCAAGGAAATCACCAACTGTTATTAAGAAATTGCAAGTAGCATAAAACCGAGCAGAGTCAACAGTAATTTATTTATAGTTGTCAATGCATTATTCCTTTATATTAAAGTACGTAAAAAATAATTATTTTATCAATACACCTAATGGTATATATTTATGTATCGAAAGTTTGTTTAAACTAACCTATGAGTTTGTGAACCTATTTTGTCTTCAATGTATTGTAATAAATGACGAATAACATTTTTTCCAAGTCTGAATCTAGATCTAAAATCATCGTCATCCCACGCCAGCATATGGTTTATTCGTTCATGTACAGTGTACGGACGACGTCAAAAATTTAAATATTGAATTATTTCAATATCGTCATTTTCTTCAAATAAATCCATTGAATGATTTGATTATTTGAATGTACCACAGTGAAATTTACGACAATACAACGTATTTCGTAACTGAATATTACAAATTAAATGCTAAATCATAATAACACGATATTTCTGTTATAATTATAAACAGTTAGTTATCCGTCGATTAAAGTTTACTTGATACAAAAAGTAACGGTCAATTTATCTGGAACAATATCCGTCTGATATGGTTCATCCCGATATTGAAAAACCGAAATTTATCAATTTTTTCTTATCCGTCAGATAACTCGAGTTATCTGACGGATAAATGTGATTGAAAAAAAACCGGGATTAAACTACTGAAACCGCCAGACAAATGTAATAAACGTAACAGTAAGATTTGCGGAATTATTTTTCAGCTAACTCAACCTCACGTGGCCCAGAAAAATCGAGACTTAATCAAAATAATTCTACGGACAAATGAAAAGAAAAAAACATTATTATAATATTCTATAAAGTGTTCTTTTAAGTCTTGTGATTAAATTTAGTTTTTTTCAAAAAGTTATTCAATCCAATTTGGCTCTGCTGAATAAAATATTTTTTTTGAACAGAAACCATTGTATCATCCAATAACTTTTTAACCTTTGATCAACTCGACAAATGCGTGTCGTCTGCATTGATTCGTACCGAAATGAACTTAATATTAAACGACACTGAATGTGTCACTGAGTTGACAACAATATTTTTGGTTTTCATCCCTTCGACTACAACTTCTGGATTACAAATGGCATAGTTGTATTATTCATTATAATGCGCTGTGACACAACAATCAATATTTATACTTACCATGTAAAATATACATAATGCCTGTGATATATTTTGATTAAACATAATGCGTCGGTTGCAGCTGGTAGTAATTATTATTCGTATATTATTATGATAATATACACGTGCAAGTAATGTTTTTTTCTCTTTCTGCGTTTCTTATTTTCATTCGTGTCTTTATCACGCGGCCACTCGTGTCTGAGGTTTCATAATAATACGTCACCAAAACTACATCGAAGAAAAACTATATAAACCATCACGTAGGTGGTTAAATTATTTGTCAAACGTAACTTATCACTGCGATCTTACTTACGGGTAACTTGTGTACGGCAAATCATCTCACATCATTTGTGAATAATAAATAGTGTAATGTTTGTTAAAAGAAAAAAGTTAAAACAATTATTATCCAACGCGCACAATTCATTTCTGCGTTTTAAATGAACAACTCTTGTACGTCATAGTGCAGTCTTCTTGCAATAATTGTTCGTTTAATTATATCCAAAAGGCGTTTTGCTCGTTATCATTAGTTTTGCACAAACGAGTTCTAACAATCGGGGTAAATCGAAAAATCGGTATATTATCATTATTTCAACGCGCGAAGCCATTGAAAGCTATAATTAAATTTGCTTTCAAGAATATGATTATTAAATCAATTAAAAAAAAATATTGATATAATATATTACGTTATGGTGTACAACTATAATGAAATAATGTTATGTGTTTCTACGGCCGTAAACCGAACATGTTATCAGTGTGTACCATAAACTAAAAATCTAATGGTTTAGAGACCGTATAAAATATTATGAGCACAATAAATACAAGTTAGTTTTTGAACTAACTAAAACGTGTACTAGAACGATTAACATTTTTTTTTCCGTTTACACACAATTTTTTTAAAAATATGAATAAAACACATTTTTATTGCAAATCATAATGCATTGCAATATAACAACTCGATTGGGATTTTGATTCGCTAGTCAATCACATATTCGAAAAGTTTTTTCTATAGGTTTTGGTTTGATGCTGAAGCGATGAGGAGCGTCCTATATGTATTGGCAACATGTTTTTTTCCCCACGGTTGACACATTTCAAAACGATGAAAAGCTCGACAAGCTTTTGTACGCACGTATAGAAATCCGAACTAGAATGTAATATATATTACACTTGAGAGCAGTCATTTTTACAAATGTTCGGCATAATTATCGACAAAAACGTGAAAAATCGTGCCACCTATATAAAAATACATTTAATGCCAGCGAACCATCACGTTTAAAACTCGATGATTGAAAAACACGTCTTCGATCGGGCGTGAAGAGTTTTGCGTACGGTTCGAGTCACGGTCGAAAGATGGGTTAATACGATCAATGTTATGCGAGTCGCACTTACTCCAGTTCAACTTGCACTCGGTCCAAGAAAGATAAACTCAATTTAAAAGTATCATCAACAGCTCAATGTGCTATTGTTACTATAATTTTGTCGACAAATACTGATGCCGTATTCTAAAATACATCGTCTAATAATATACGATTCACTCGAATGTAGTCATTGAAAATATAACGTCATGGAATTTATTAAAAAAGTATTTGTGACCATCACGTATTTCGATCATCGAAGCGTGATCAGTTTGACTATTGACCCGTCAGTCGACCCGGTTGCAGTCGAACCAATTTAATGAGATGAGATAAGTACATTACTCGATTGTGTAAATTTCTGGCAGAAATTTTACAGGCGGAATTGCTGCAAATGTTGTCATTCCATTCGTTCCGAACGCGCGTTCAATTACAATAATTATATTGTAATATAATAATAAAAATTAAAAAAATATTGTTTATGTACAGGTATAAATAAATAAATGCTCACAAAGGGAATAAAATAAAGGCTTTATAAAGTACATTAACTATGTTAACTATTTGTTTATTAATTTATATATCAGTAATATTGTGTTCGTACACGTTAGATACCGCAAGAATCAAATATCGCATTGGTCCTGCAGTATTGCGGTGCATCGAAAACAATCGTATTACAACATACGAGTTGGACTTGAATTGATATCATAACGTTATTGCGTACTCGGCGATCCATTTCAAGTGGGTACGCGCGGATACGTTTAAAGTGTTTAGACGTACACATGTATGCATATGGCCACTCGAATGGATCTGATCTGTGTACGATATCATCTCGTTGCTCAGTATTATAATAGTGTGTTGCGTAGTAGGCCGTTATTCGAGACGCCGGTGGGAAACGTCCCGTACGCGAATTTAAAGGTTGGGTCGAATTCCCCCGTCATCCTGTGACGGTGGCGAAGTGCGTCGTCCCATAACGAGTGGTTATTGATAATATTTTAATCGTACTATTGAAGCATACAATTTTTACTCATTTTCGTGTTGTACTTTGATAAATATACGTGAACGTTAACTAATTTTAATCCATTAAAATCAACCCGAGATAAAGCTTTATAGATCTTAGAAATGTTTTATCAGTATATATCAAGGGTGACGTGAACGGAGTTAACTTGATGTGGCTGCGTCACGAAAAAAAGTGGTGGGTGGGTGTTTAAAGTTGACGTTTGTAGTTAAGTAGAAGTAAGGAACTTGTTTTAACGTAATCGATCGAATATAAATTAAATTCACAATAATCAATAGTACAAAAGTGCCAATAAATTAGGTGTTGAGAATTGTGAACTGCGTCATTGAAATAATATGTTCAAGCCGCCACTGGTATCAATATTATTTTAGTATAGATATGTATATATATATACTTGTTACGGGTAATGTTAACATTTGTACGATGTCGGCATTCGCCGAATTATACATTAGTAAACTGTTATCATTGGTCACCACGATTATTATTAAATGTCGGATAATATGTTTATATTATCCTGATGATTTCTATAATTTATATTTAAAATCGAAAATTTACACATTAGACAAAACGTAAGACTAACGTTTACATTATCCGGATACCGTCAAGTTAGTACAAATTTTAACATCACTCGTAACACGCTACACACGATTTATTATGTAAATTATAGTACAAATAATGTAAGTGAATATTAAATAGGTTGAAAACATAAAAACTGATTTATTTTTGCAATGTCAAATGTACATAATGTAGTATGCTATAATATAGTTACAATATTTTGTATTGTTTTGGCTATGGCATTTTTGAGTTTCTGATTATGTGTTGATTACATGAGTTATTAACAGTTCTGAAACAATCAATGTACAAATAAATTAAGTATATGAGATCACATTATTGGATTTATGAAAATAAAATCAAATCAGCAATATATAATACGTTGCGAAAACCATTGTACCAAATTATTGAAAAAGAATTAGTTAAAATAAAAAAAAACAATATGTTAGAGAATAATTTTTTGACACAGCAAAAAAGTTATAATTCAAACAGATAGAATTTTTTAGTGACATTAAAATAGAAACTGATATTAAAAATGTCATTTTTCCAAAAATAATTAACACAGTGCAAGCAAATAACGTGAATGAAAATATTTTCGTATTTTAATTATAAAGACATTTCAAATCTTTAACTAAAGCACAAAAGCATGCATTTTTACGAAACATGAATGAAATTAAATGTTCAAAATGATTCGTAATAAGTGACAGATCTTACAATTATTTGAAATAAATATTAAAATTTAAACCGTGAAATTTAAATACCGATTAGTCCCTATAATAAAAAATAATATTGATGATATTTATAATGAATAAGAATAATTTAAACATTTTTTTAAGAAGGAAAAATATGAAATTGAAAACTCCAATTTTTGAGTGCAAAATATTATACGTTGTTTGTATTAGTCTCTTTTTTGACAGTAAAAACATTTCAAAATGAATATAATTTAACTCCTGAGTGACTTTTGGGGGTTATTTTTTTTTCAATCAATAACTGAATGTTCTTATTCAAAGTATTCCCTATCACGACAAGCCATTATATAAACAACTCATCTGGTTATTAATGTTAAGGTTACTTAAAATATATTGGTCGATATTGATAAAAATTTTCATTTCAAACAAACATAACAGAACTCAATACAATTCTCAATTATGATAATATAAAAAAAAACGTTCCGAAATGAAGCATTATTTATACTTGGTTGATTGATCTATCGTTATGTGCGTAACGATTCAAATGGTATTCGTTAAATAAAATTCGATAAGAAGTTTACATCGATTATATTGTCAGTATAAACATATAATGGTTGTTAAACACGAAACCACCACGTATGACTTCGATAAAAGCCTATTTGATCACGATGTACGGTTAAAAAACATCTAGTCGAATAATTTTATCAATAATAATTATTACATGTACTCATCATGGATTGGCTAATGGCTGGAGTGGCTTTGCTGACGTTGGTCTGGAAGGCCTTGGCAGACTGGACTTGTCCGACGACAACAATGTTCATTGTTACCTTTTCAGCACCCATTTTTGGTTTTTGGTTGGTTTTCGTAAAATGAAGTCGTCGAAAAACTGCGAGCATAAATCATTAATGTGTATTGGCGGTGATGTTATTCCTGTCTCGTACCTACTTACCGAAGGATGTATCTGCGCAAGTAGACGTGTGTTTTGC
>JASXSY010003300.1:0-103780 GCA_034509805.1 Sipha maydis
GATAATCCGTTTTCATCCGGATAAGAGCGATATTTGTTTCGAGAACACGTCGTATTTTACGTCCATCAGTTACCACGCATAATATAACGCAGTAGTAGTCGCATTATTTTCCAGGCGTACGCACGTGTGCCGTCACCCGATTACAACACGTCGTAGCTGTCCATCCACGACGTAATCGCGATCGTGTAAATAGAATAGAACGATATTGGTTTAGAGTCAAAATCAAAGAGTAACAATCAAGGGGACCGATGTGTGTTTCCTTTCGACCATAACACGTGTAACGGAATATTATAATTACTCGATTTTTCGTCCATTAAATGTTAACGTAATATATCGTTTTACGGATGGACGGACAGAACAAAAATCGACTTGAACGATTCATCTTAAATCGATTAGGCCAATTTTTTTAAATCCTATTACATTTTCGATTCAATCAATATAATGAAATTTTCAAAATTTTTTTACGGTATCATAATTGAAGAGCTATAATGGAAAACGATAATAGTCAAAAAGAGAAAAAATCTGATAATTATATTATCTTGTCATTCGTCTTAAAAATATCATTTTTTTTTTTTTTTCAATTAATTTTATCAAAAGTTAGTCGATTACAAATGTATTCACAATACATTAAAACATTCACACGCAATACATTTATTTTCTTTTACTTATTTCGTACTTAGTTTCTTAGTTTTTGACTTCTGAAACTGCATCGCTACACAGTTTAGAAATATTGTTTATAATAATTTTTCCCCGTAGCTCTTTTATTACATTTCTGAATGTTAAGAACCAAAGTCTAAGAACGTGGCCTCTGGCTTAGAATTCACAACGGGTATTGATCGTTTTCAGAATCCTACGGTACTAGTCCGTCAAACGTACGGATAGTTTTTCCAATGCGTCGCACGTGTACAAGATGAAGTCAACACGACGTCTCACGATTTCCAGTGATCATAGTACAATGACGTTGTGCCCGCGACAAGATTAAATGGACGAACAAGCGTTGCTGGAAAGTAGTGAATAAATAAAACGTAACGAACGCACTTTGGATTTTACGCCTAGATAGATGGATGTTTCACCGACACGAAGCCGATTGTTTACCGTAAGACGACTAATTACCGATTCGTATCCACACAGATAAGACGAAACGATAAATATGTACGTTTTGAACAACGTCCAGACACGGGTGCACACGACCGCCGCGGCGATGATTGCTATCTCGTTATATCGCGCATTTGTTGTAGACACGCGGCGTTTTTCAACAAAACATAACAGTTGTAATAACATCGTACGCACAGCCGTTGGCGGAACGCGAAACACGGCACACGGTATAACAACACGTCGTCCGGGCGGTAAGACACCGCGGTTGATGCGTTATTTTAATATTACAATGACACGGACGCGTTGCCGGCGAACGCGTATAAATAATAATAATAATAATAATAATAATAATAATAATGGCCGAAGACGTGTGCGGAATGAACGTCGGACACGACCGGCCGGACGCGGCGCTCGCGCGCAAGGGTGTCTTTCCTCGACGACCGCGGTCACGTCGCGATCCCTGTCCTGGGCGTAGCGTGCGTGAAACGATTCAATCACGTCCGGGACGGGCGCTTTTCCGTTTTCGCGAACCGATCGCCAAGGAAACGCGTTCGGGCAAACACTCGCGCACCGACCACCCTCGCCCGGAAATGTTTTCGTTCGCCGTCCCGTGCCGTCTTGCCGCGGTCACGCGGTTCGCCTGTAGCCGCGTGGAGACGTCGAAGGGTTCGTTTTCGTCGAGTAAGCGGCCCACCTACGCTCGGAGCTCCTAAGTCTCTCGTGTCACGTGTACGTACGCGTTTGGACCTGTGATCGAGCGAGAGAACAATCGCAACAAAATCACAACGTCACCGCGGCCCGTGCGATCCTCGACAACCGAATCCCGCGTTGGTACGGATCCGTATGGCGTTTTTTCAACCCCGAATCCTAAAAACCACGCCCCGGGTACGGCTAATGATCACCCGTAGATGAGGAAACCCGCTGCGTTCAGTGCATATAATGTTGTGTTTGCAACGATACGGATTGTAAAACATTGTCTCGTTATTGTCGTGAACAGAAAAAAAAAAACAAACAAACCGTGTGAACGCAGTTATGATTCGCGCATTGTTCTCGACCGACCACGAGTTTGCTTAATTTTATTCAAACGGTCAACAACGAACGTATTCGACAAACATACTAAGACGGTTTGTTTTGTTTTAGCGACGGTTATAATATATTTTTTTCCAATAATCTGCACAATAATGTGTTTACTGAGAAATTAGTGATATGTCCCGTAGGAGTGGAATAACCATGCGTTGATGTTTTACCGGAAGAGCACGATCCAACCGCTGTTGTTATATTATTATGAAGAGCGTTTGCAATCACTTGGAAATGCAATGTACTACATGGTGCATGGCGTTTTCAAATCCGATTAATTGTTCCTGTATCGATTCCGTCATACCTCGAAGCTTACCAATTTTATCATACTATACGTGTCCCAATTAAGTGTTTCATAATGAATATCACCCCGAAATAATGTTAAACATTGAAACACGAATTTTTTAAACAAGATTATACAGTTTTATCATTGCTTATGTATACTAATGATTAACGTATTGTACATAATTTTTTCTTGATTTTAAATCCATAGTAATATTCGTATAAATTGCATAACTAATTATATTTGTGGTGCATCATGCGGCCGTATTTATGTATCTTGTTGTATAATTTATGACACGTCATAATTTGACATTTTTATTCCAATATAAAAATATTCGGACGTATTTTATATTCGGTCTTATCGGTTTTACCGCGATGTGTATCATTTTATACATAATAACGAGTATTTTCAATAATATTTAGTATTATCAAAGAATGATGATAATTAGTATTGAGCGTAAATTATTTTCTGTATAAATTATTACGATTACATTCACTGGCAATAAGGGCTTAAACATTTTAGTGAATTTCCGTAAGTGGCTTTTTACCCGTACTGTCCAAATCGTTATTCCTTTTACCAAAAATTAATAAATAAAAAATTATGGTCCAGTGGAATCGATAACATTAATTGGATCGTTGGAAGAGCACGACTGTTTTTTGTCGCCTACGCTCACATTCACGTACCTATATTGCATAACCAACACGCCGTGGGGAACGATGTTTTTTTCAAGTATACATACCCACCCGCATAAATCGCAATAACAGTTACTTATTACATTTTGTTTCCAAGAAAACTTCGCACTGCACGCCAATGATGTGGGAGTAACATAAGAGCAGGCGTGTCTCCAGGATGGAGATTGTTCTCGCCCTTTGACCGTGTTGGCCGTGTTTACAGTTATCTTCAGAATGTCATTAAAATATAATCACTGAACGAAAGTTTGTTACAAATAATACTATGTAATTTGTTTGACATAATATCTGAAACACGAATTAAAGGAATTTTGTCGGGACGAAAAAAGTTAAACAATACGTAACGGAAATGCAATTTCTTATTATATAAATGTGCTCGTATCACTCGGTCTAAAAATACATTTTGTCTCAACACAGAAAAAATTAATTATATCTATTCAATAGAACTATGAAAACTATAAATTACTTTATAACAAACAGATTTGTTCATATCATCAAACATCGAATCATTTAAAATATACTGTAATTCATAGCTTAAAGTATATAAGTTGTTTATTTTTAATATTATATACATCCAACTAATATAATTTGGTCAAGTCCGTTGAAAATTTGAATTAATAAATAGGTAAATAAACATTCGTAAATTAAAATCGTTTGAACCATAAATATACCATATTTTAACACCAAAAGCTATCGTTTCCAATTTATTTTATTTACACAATAAAAATCACTGAAATAAAATTATTAATTTTATGAATAAAAATATTTAAACGGTTTTTGGTAAATTTGGTTTTGAAACAAACAGAATCTAATGAGTAGATTAAACTTAAACTTAATAAAATAAATTGTGTTAAAAATATTATTTACAAATGTTGCTTACAAATATTTACTTGGTAAAAATACTTAGTTTTCGATACATTTATCGTGTGATATTTTGGAATTATTAACGTAATCAAAAAAAAATAATATTAAAAAAGTACTTACGTTAACTTACGTTAAGATAAGTGTATATCATTTGTTGATAACGTAGTGCATAAACAACAATTCAAAAAATTTTAATTATGTTTTGATAATCATTGAAATTTAAATCATACACTTTTGAATAATTGTTGCATTAGTTTTTAAGTAATCATTAAAAAAAAAAAAAAAAAATCATTATCATACATGTTGTTATCGGATTATAAACAGTATTATCCGTTTTATGGGTTTTAATCGGTCGAAACTAACTGGATTTGATTTTTTGTGGTTTTTCATGAACATTATATTTTATTTTAATCTTTTGCCGAAAATACAACAATTAACTGATTTATACGTGCCAATTTCTTTCCAAAAGTTTTGTCAATTTTAAAAATATAAAGCAGTTTTTTGTTGTTGTTTTAAAACACCATTAAAAATACTTTAAAAAGAGGTTTCACGTCCAATATATAGACACGCGTATAAATACTATTATTTTCTCCTTAAAAGTGTGTTGGACAGTATTTTCAATGGTGTTCTTGTTCTGTGTACTTTAAAAATCTTCAGTGGTTGTAAAAAAAACTTCGAAATAATGGTGAAATATCGTTAAGTTTACAAGAAAACTTTTTTTACGAGTGATAAAGCGCTCCGAGATTTTAATATGGTTCGAAATTTAATAGTCAACCAGCAAGAGTATATTATGTATCATAGAGTTGTTCGGAAGTACGTCGAATTGGAAAAAGAAAAATGAAAATTATTTCAACAGTTTGAATATTTTGTTAGTATACCATTACTAAATTTAGTAAAAATATGTTACGTATGAACTTTCAAAATATAAGACTGTTAAATTATAAGTTACATCCAGTCTTTTTTTTCATAATATTTTGTTGTGTTCTTAATTTAATCACTTCTGTTCATAAATTGTTTTAGGGGCACTTAAAATTCGGAAAACATTAAAAATAATACTGAAATTACGAAGTATAATATTGATACTGGTGACTGTCGTTGATAATGTTTTTTAATTTACAATGTTTTTCCGATAATTTTCAGGTAATTTTGATAAAACGACGTCAGTTTTTGCCAACGAGGGTGCAGTGGTCAGTTCTAGACCATTACAATTATCAATACCTGGCTTATGCAATGGATTTTTTGTTGACATTTTATTGCTTAACCGTACATTTATAGCGAAATATAAATACGATAATTATAACCGATTTATTGATGATGAAATTATAATATTATTACTACTATAATTATATTTACACAAATGTTTCAGTTAATTATTTCATTTTTCGTTCTGTTATTTGCTCAACTGTTATGTGCAATGTGCACAGTCGATTGGAAATAATACCCAACCGCGATGTATACCGTTATATTCATGTAACACGGACATTTCCAATTTGTTTTTCGAACACGATCTCTCCCCCCGATCGATTCATCTGACCAAGCGGACGTACGGAAAATTTCGTTACGGTGTGACGAGGACGATAATTTCCAAAGCGAAAAAAAATTGGAAAAAAAAAATAAAAACTGAGCTTTTACGTAAGTCACGTCAGTTCAAAAGCTCACCGGCTTTTTGGTTGCATTTCGGTACCAGGGTAGTATAACGCAACGCGTGTGTTCCTGCAAAAGGTGACTAATCGATAACGCCCCACGAGTATCATTAACGGATGACTGCTCGCATCAAGCTTACGCGCAAATATTTGTATTTTTTTTATTTATTTGTCATTTTCGTGAACACACATGCGTTTGATTTAATATTCAATACGCATAGTATCCAAATTTTATCAAATTTATTAGTTGCAATAATTTCAGATCGTATACGATAAATAAAAAAAAAAAATTAAACATTGACTGTCAATGTATCGTGCTCGTGGACTTAAATACTTTACAGTACCTGTACCAGTACACCGACCGTGAAGAAATAAATAAATATCCAGGTGACGTTGGTAGAAAATCGTGTACGAAACGAGCTGTAGTAATCCCAAAATATTAAATGATTTAAACAAGTTAAGCTCGTACATCATTACAAAAATTCTCCGTGGACATGTTGCTAACACGAAAAGAGCACCGAACAAGAGTTATACTCGTAGATCATCTAAAGATGATGAACAAACTATCCAACACATGTTCAACAAGAAAATAGTTACACTTAGCAAGCCAAATCGTACATTTTTTATCATCCGGCTGTCTATTTATTTATTTATTTTTTTTTTTTTCGTACAAAAAATCTTATTAACTCGAAACGAGGGATTTCTGTGGAACAACTGAATAACATAATCATATAAGATATTAAGTAATCTAATCTGAAATGGTTCCCAAATTTATTTCCGTCGCGATTAAAAGTCACTATTAAGAATTAATAATAAAAAATAAAATAAAACAAAAGTTTGTTAATGATTAATACTCGTAAATAAGTCGCGATTTATTTTTAAAATCAAAACCGTTCGTACAGCACTCAAATCTTAATACTTCAGACTCTGCATTTAATTATTAATGATAATCAATTACGGCACACTTCAAGCGCACGTTTTACTTTAAAGTTGCAGACACTTATTACTCAGACACTAAATTAAGATAACAATACGACACATATGATTTTATTTATTCTTGAAATTTTTTCAGTAATATTTCAAATTTTAATATTTGAAAATGAAAAAATTCAAGTTTTCACGGTTTATTTTTGCAATCTTAACGTTTTTTTTTTTTTTCTAAAATACGCTGTAGTAACGTGTCTTGTATGTACCGTTTATATTAAACGTGTCTCGGATTGCAACGCATGGTGACGTAAATAATATAACTATGATATTATTTACTTTATGTGCTCGTCGGTGAACGTAATGAAACGTAGTAATAATATGAGTATGTACGATGCAAAGAAACACAAAAACCAATACATTTGAATTTTTCGTTTAACGTTTTTGATCGAAAATTCTCGTATTAAACGAATTATCGACGAGAATATACGAGTACAAAAATGTACTCGCATGCGACTGATGCAGTAATATTTTGTTACCAAAATTAAATTTCGATAATATGCAGTTATGATTAGGCATGATTTGTTTTTTTGTGATAATAATATATTTTATAAGAATCGTAAACGATTGCATAACCTATGAGAATTAGAAAAAAACAACGTAATGTTCGAACCCTAATTTATTTTATTTTATTTTTGAAATTAATTGTATTGGATTTTGTGAAAGTAATGCATATTACGTTATATAGTTTATTTTATGGAAATACAACAGTTTATAAACAAAGAAACAATTAGTTATTTTATTATTTAAAAATTTTGAAGGTATTCATAATCGATATTAACATCTAAAAGGTTTTTTTTGTTGTTCACCGATGTTATGCCCATGCGAGAATATTTACTTTAAAAAGTCTAATCGGGAGATTACGTAATAATCCTTTGATAATTATTTACCAAAGTAATTGCATTATTTGCATCTATTCTGATACACGACATATGATTTAATCTTTTTTTTTGTGTTAACAGTTGAATTTTGGTTAACATCTTTTCTCATACAGTTTGCAGTTAAAAAATACCTTGTAATGTGATGACGTTTTAGTTTTTTAAGAGGACACAGTGCATCGTGTAGCTGTAATATCGTGTTTGCCTTTACCAGACGTATAATATTACAACGCTAGATATATTAAAAAAAAAAAAAAAAAATGTTAAAAATACAACGAGGAGAAATCATATCAATAATTTTGAAGTGTGATAAAACTTGAAACTTTACATATGGTTAGGTTAGGTTCAATATATTGAATTATTGGTTTTAGTTAGTGTTGTAATTTTTAACATTTAAATTTTTATAATTTAAACCCAAGATCATTTTTTTTCCATACCTTACTAGGTATGTGTGTAACAATCTAATCATGTATATGTTAGTTAATATTATTTCATTAACACTTAAAACCGTATAAAAATATGGATCTCGATGCATTGAGTCGTAAGATACCGACGAACACTGGTAGTCATTCGACATCAATGATTTCCCGTTGCTTATAAGATTGTTATACAACAATCGCGTCACGTTTGGTCAGTGTGAACGAAACAAAAGAGAAATGTCCAGCCTCCTCGTTTATCGGATCGTTTTGGAACGTATTCGTCAATCCAGTTACATTCGGACACGTCGGTCTACAATAGTTCGATAAAACACTGAATCGTATGTTTGCATAATAGCTCGGAGCGTTACAGTTTACACCGAATCGCGAGAACCCTATCCATAAATAATCACACCAGTTACTACATTTACTGTGTTCGACGGCGTTCTGTGAAAACTGTAATTTTTAAAACGTACACCTGTTCGTCCGACAAGCGCACCGGAACCGCAACGTTATCGATCAAATCGAAATCGAATTGTTATCAGAGTTCGGCACGGTTTGACTCGTCGAACACCGACTATTTTCGTCTGACCCAGCACCGTTGCACGAGAGCACCGAAAGTACGGATGGTGTGCGTCGACCTACAACCGGCTTGGTTACTGTCGAAACGTCGATTTCGCCGGCGATGCGACGGAGCGTGATAAACAAATTAACAGTAACACCCCGCTAATAATAACGAAATATTTACTTGTTGTTTAGTGATGTAGATCGGTTTGTTCAGTATCAACCATGTGACGGTCTCGTGACACGCGGGGAACGTGGTGGAACCGTCGTACGTCATGTAGTAATGGGTGGCGGGCAACAGATCGGCGACTGACAATCGTTTCACCGGCACTTCGTCACCTAAACGCAAACAGTACGAGTAAGTAATCATCGTGTCGGGTGGCGGGCTCGGTGGTAGTGTGCGCGAGCGTGTGTGTTTGTGTGTGCGCATTGTGGCGGCAGTTTAATCATTTTTTAGTACCGACAAGCTTGTCGTGTGTTAATTATATACGTGCACGGAGGGGTTGGGAGTAGGTTTTTTTCCAGTGGTCAAACACGCGAAACGCCTGTGTATCATGTTACGCCGTGTACTTCTATCCGTCGTGTGAACACGTGCGTACTCGCACGTCCGTGAGTTAGGAGGAATGGACACACGGTATTCGGCGAACAATGTTTGCACGGCAGAGCACACGGTAAAAGCACCGCATGTCCTCACACCTGGACGCGTGGTGATTCGCGGTACAGCCCGAGTCGACGAGAAAACAGCAGCGTTTTGTCTCGACGTCGGCAGTCGGCTTTAGGATTTAACGCGTCGTTTCGGTCGAATATTCGCTAGAGAAGGTGCCACCGAACCCCGTCCGTGTTGTGCTGTTTCCGTCCAACGTAGTCGCACATATCAAACCGTATCGGGCGTCCCGTACGACCAACGGTCGCGTTTGTTCGCTATTGGTACGAACCGATGTTTATCGTCGAACTTTAAGAGAAGAACTCGTTGATCGAAACGTATGATACCGACGTACGAGAGCACAGACGGTGTTCGTCTCTTCACGGTCGACAATTATTCAGTTCGCTCTTGTACAACGACTAACAACACAACGTCGGACGGGATCTAATTCAACCGAATCTGCTGTGTTTGTTGTTCGTAAGACGGACAGAAACGCACGCGTCCTTATGAATTATGTGTTCGTATTGCCCGTAGCCTGATTGTATTTAAAATGATTCATTCGATCATTATCCGTTATCCACTCGTAGGTATAGTGGTGCAAGGACAGTGCGCGCAATGATCGGAGATGGAAATAGTTACATAAGTACGTAAACGCATCGTTGAACGACGTAAAAGTAGGTTACGTAAACATTATGTAGGAGACAATTTTTTTTATAAATATTTTCCACGGAATCAATTGTTATAAACGAAAGGTTCCAAAGGCAAAACTCCTGGTTCTGCGTTTTTTATTTTTTTTTATTTTTATTTGGTACCTACATTATATTTTTAGTTTAATAATCTTTTTGATTTTATTGAATACCTGCTGTTTCATATTTGTGCAAATATTATTTTAGTTTATTATTACTGCTTTTTAAAACTTTTTTTTCGTGTATGATTAATTAATAAAAAAAATTAACGTACGCTATATGCAAAAAAAACGTTTACGACAAATTAATTAGCTACAAAAAAAAGAGATTTTAATTTTATCACAACCGATTTCTATTGTATTTGAATTTTATTTTATAGCTGCTTTTTTTTTATATATATTCAAAAATACGTAGTGTATTATACAAATAGTGACGGGTACATATTTGATGTTGACATAATATTTTGAACTTACCGCTGTATTTAATCTCGTCCAATTGATCAGTGAGAATACGTAATTCTGGATTTGACAAATCTCCTAGCTATAACAAACAAATATAAAAAAATCAAATTAGTATAAACGTTCAATTAGTTTTGATTTTTCACTGTTGTTATTGTATTTTAATACTCAATACGTTGTTATAATATTTTTTATTTTTACGTTTAAGTTAAAAATCAATATTACGATACAAAATTATTAAATCATTGTTTGGGCTGTACATGTACAAAAAAATAAAAAATATAAAAAAAAAAAAAAATATCTATTCATGTTGTAGTACATATTTGTTTTGATATATTATAAATATGTTTTGATTTTTAATTCATACATAACTTATTGAAAGTCACAGTATTATGAAAAAATATCTATCAACATTTTAAAAGTAAAAGTAAACATCAAACAGTTAAAAGCATACGGTTATCATTATTTTAACGTTTATTTATTTTTTTCGATTTACGATCTGGTATTCTAAATATTTATTATTGATATTTTCACACACACTTATAAATTTGTATACAACTGTTATTCAAGTTGTATATAATGTTTGAAAATAAAAGGTATTTTAATGAATATATTTAAACTATACTGCCTTGAAAACGCTTGAAAAAACTCTACTTACAAATAATTGTTTGACGTGTAATTGAGTTGTTCGTTCCATTCAATAGTTTTAATGAGTCAGAATTAGTGTTTTAGACTTGAATAATATCTTATGGTTACACACTAGCTATAATATAGATACTTAGTTGACCAATTAATTGAGAGAAAATGGGTACACATGATATAAGCGCATTATAAATATTAATACGTATTAATACTGCAAGTACACGTGCATGTTTCACACCGATTCCACGTCAGCAATACATCAAGTTTTAAACGTGTTGGACATAAACATCCGTTGCTCATTTTAAATAAAAAAAGCGTAAACATTATTTTCACTTTAATCGAAAGCAAATAGATTTGGGTTGAGAATGTATGGTAGGTACACCAAAACAGTTATTTAGGTTTCGTTCTGTAATCCATCCTTAAAATTCTTATCGTATACAACTTCATAATTTCTCAAATTTTAACAATTTTTAATATCTCTCTTTTTATTAACAGGAAATAAGTATGTTTTAATGTCGTTTACGTTCTTTTGTCGAACAATATGCTCATCACCGAATCCATTTCTCAATAAATCCATGCCCTGACAAAAAAGTTTTCTGTGGATCAAAAAGTAAACATTCCAAATCACGAAATTAAGATCAGTACTATGAGACCGTAAACATTAACAAAAAAACAAACCCTAGGCATGGCCATCGATAAAATTAAAACAAAAATAACGTGAAAATATTAGTGATTTTCTACAGTAACAATCTTTTTTTAATTAATAAACGTAGACTCTGCATAACTTAAATGCATGTAATTATTGATCAAATACGAATAAAAAAAAATAATTAAAATAAAAAAAATTCGAGGAACTGGGTTATTACAGTTATTTACAATTATCATTAATAATATCCTCCTTTTGCTCAGTATATGTTGATGACATGTGTCCCTTGTAACATAACTTGTAACATTGCTTAGCAACACACCTATAATTTAAATTGTACACATATATTTTATTTGAATTTCAAAACACAATTGTATTAAACTTTTTTGCTATAGGAGAAAAAATGTATACAATAGTTATGAAAAAACAAATTGTATTACTTGCTCATGAAATTCATTAAAAAAAAAAAAAAATAATTCAGAAATTGATTGTAACTCTTAGATTAGGTATTATGTTAAGTAGAACTTAATATATTAAATTAAAATATCCCACTTTCGTGGTTATCAGGAAAATATTTTTAATAGGTATAACCTTTTCTATGTTATTATCATGTTTTCGGTGTATGTTAAGAAGAGGCAATCCAGTAGGTTTGACGTATGTCCGACTAGGCTTCGTTATTTATGTTTTGAGCTTCCATAATATTGAGAATATTCGTTCAGTTGTAACAATAGTTATGAAAAGTAATGTAGCTAAAATGTGTAAAAGGCTATAAGATTAAAAAATAAATCCAAGACATTTTAGAAAAAGTAGACAATATTGTAGTCGAACGATCTTTCTTTCGTAATTTTTTGAAATTTTCTACTTAGATAACCATATTTTGAATCCCGTCGAATTGTGGTAGAATATCCTCTAAAAAGAAAAGCTGCTTCTTGCATATCTTTTGAACCGGTAGTATTGTTGAAGCATCTTGGTATAAATTATTATAATTCAGGTAAAATATGATTGTAATTAGTAAATATATTTTGTAATAAACAAATTAGCAAATATAACCAAAATGTTTAAAAAAAAAAAATTATCTTTTATCATGTATATCGGCTGAAAAATTGTTACGCATGTTTTACATTTTTATATTAAATGACATTTTCAATGAAAAAATAATTATATTTTATACTAAAGGAATAAATAAACGTAAGATTTACAACTTTCGAAGAAAATGTTCGGTTGGTTAGGGCGTTGAACACCGAACCCTCCTGTATAAGTGGCTGCGATTATTAAATCCTCACGAGACACCCTGTATACATACGTATATACTATACGTAAGTATATACGAGTATGTGATATTACTTCGGTGAAACTATTTCCAATTTATAATACTTGAAAGATACGACGCGAGAGAGTTGTCGGCGTGACGACTGCAGTTGTAGGTACCTACTATCCGTAGACCGACGCAGCAGATGGACGATGATTTCAAAAGTTTTATTCGTCACAAGTTATATCAAGTTCTATCCTCTTAGGACTTGCATCCGGTGGTAGGTTCTCGTGGCGGGAAAGTGACGACAATCCTTTTGGAACGTTATTAATTTTTAAAATCGATATGTTTCTTGTCCAGTTATATTTTCATTTCGTGTTGCTCTCTTAACGTATTATATTATACAGTATTTCTGAGAACGGCCATGGTCGGATAAAATAACAATACAACAGCGCCTTTATCGAACCGATTTCATCCTACGTATGGTTGAGAAGATCGACGAAAACGTTTAACCTGATTACTAGACGTTTACATAGCAAACCGATGTACTATTAAAACATTTATCATGTTTTTCATTTTTCTTGAAACACATCGAGGATCTGTATTGTGGCCTTTTTCCTGCGATCGCTTCAAGCGATTCGATGAACTAATATTAATCGTCATTACAGTTAAAACGACTAGTTGTCCAAAAGCCCGTGTGACGGTCTTTTGTTTGGTCTTAAATGAAATGAAATCATTAAATGTTTTCAATGTCATATTGATTTCAACAGTTCTAAATGGATTCGGGGGACCAATGGTTATGTGTCGTATTATTTAATTGAACTCTAAAAACTATATCCAACGGCAAAGCGTAATGTACATAAATAACGTATTTGAATGAAATCTAAATGGATTCCAGCGATTGAGTGGATATAAATACATCAATAAACACTGCAGTAGCAATAATGCTGTTTGAAAGTATCTACGTATAATTGTTTACAGTCTAAAATTTTGACAGAGTTATTTTTTCATTCCGTCCGAAATTGATTACGGAATTTCTAAGTGTTTTCTTTTTTTTTTCTGTAAGACAGGTAACGCGCAATTGTTCTGTTGTGCACGCACCGCCCCCACGAAAACAGTGGTCAACATTCGTTATTTATATCGGCGTCCGCGTTGATGGTTATTTTTTTCAATTCCCTTCGACAACCCGTGTTTGTATAAAACTATGTTCATTACGGTCGGACGTCTCGTTCAAAATTAAATACTATTACCGCGAAATCCTTCAATTATATACTAATATTGCAATCAAAAACGAAAATATTTGACTTTCTTTTTCCGTTGCGTTGGTGCTACGCGGTTTTCGGTTTTATATTCTGGGAAACTCGAATACAACGGAAATAAATGTCTGCGAAACTTTTGACCAAAAGACTTTATATATATATATATATTTAGAAGTATACCGCGACGTGTATAAATTTTACTTTCGTATTAATTAACTAAAGCCGGTTCGAGTAAGTATCGGCCGAGTAAACCTAAAAACAAGAGACGATTGTTTTTTTTCATTATTTTTCAATTGCGCTTCCACGTAATTGTTTGTAATTGCATAGAAAGTTTTATAGAAACAATAACATGACTCGCGAACTAGGGTAAGAGTTTAAATGTGCCTCAATGTTAGGATTTTTATGGACGATTTGAAATGCAACTTCAAACGAAATATACCATTGTCATAAAATCTAAAATAAACGTAAAAACAGTTATGCATACGGCATCCGATGCACGGTGTTTTTCGATTGGTAAGATGAGTGTATTTTAACGTTAATAATCGGAAAGCTACTCAAGGTTATTATTCGAATACTGAAACACCTTTTAAGACAAAGTTTTTTGATTTAAAATCATGTTAAACATACGTTCATGAATAACAATAGGTAAACACGTAAACAATTTTTTGTAAAAAATGTAATTTCCATACAGTGATCACTTAAATGTGTTTAGACAAAGAAGTTTAATATTAAGAAATTAACAAAAATTACTGAGTTAAGCGTATAATATACAATCCATGAGACAGAGGTCACAAGAAAAGGACAAAAATAGTAGTAATTCTCATTTGATTAACCAATACTAACACACTTATAATTTCTATTACTGAATTTGTATTACTATCTTATTCTAATTCTAATAATACAATATTATCTAATTACAATTAATAACTTAAAAGTTGTTTTAATTTTCATACTCTTGTGTAATATATATGATTTTTACGTATAGATTCTTATGTATAAATAACTAATGAGGCAAATATTACCAAATACTTTTTTTTTTTTTTTGTATTGAAAATTAAACTATACTTTATTATTGTTGTTGTTATTTCCGTATAAGGTAATTGTTAGACTGTTTCGAAAACGTAATTATGTTTAAGCTGTGTGCGGTACATAAATTAATCATATTTTTCGTTTAGTTAACAACAATAAAATCAGATTTTAATAACAGATTCATGTACGATGATATTTATATTAACTATTCTTTTAGTTTAAGTAACTGATTAAGCTATTTACACTGTATAGCAGAGGTGACCAATTTTTAAAGACTTATGATCGACTTCAGAGTTTTTCTAGGTTGACATGGTCAATAAAAAATAAAAATAAAGTAAAAGGTTATAACTTAGCAAAAATATATTTTTTACACATGTATGTAACAATTCTTTTATTTTTCAAATATCAATAAGTAATAATTACTATAACTCAAATTTTAAAATTTTTTAAAACACGTATTTTAATCAATTTATTACGAAACGATAAATACCGTAATTCAACACTAATATACATTAGATTATGTACAATATACCTACAAAGCCGACATACCTACATTCGATCTAGGTGTATAATTTCGTTTTTTATAGTTATTTTATTCTATGTATTATTATCATATATATATATTCGTTATTGATTGTTATTATTATAATTTTTAAGTTTGTGGGTTGAAAATGTATATGAAAATTTATACCAAATAAGTAAATATTTTAATCGTTTTTATGAATGAATGCGAAAAAAAAAAATTAAATGCAGTCGCAATTGATTCGAACTCATGTTACGATCAGTTGATCAGTCGATGTTGATCGACCTGTTGGCCACACCTGATCTACATTATACAGTCTTGATTACTTTTATCCCACGGGATGACATCTACATTGCAGTAGACATCTTTGATAAAACGATGTGTTTATATTGTTATTCATGCCGATAGCAATTCATTATCCTAATGCATATTAAAGCCTATGCGGTCCATATTAGCTGTATTCCTTTAGAACGTTTAGACGTATGTTTAATGCGGAGGTTCAAGTTGAAACGCAATTTCAATATTTTTTTCTTGTTCGCCAGTTTAAATGATAGATTTAATCTACGTATTTAAAACTAAATCGGAGAATATAATATATTATCGATTCGGCTCATGGTTTGAGCTGAGTTATTTTGCACTCGTTAATCTTAAAGTAATTGCTAAGAGAATAATCATGCTTTAAGCAGACAACTAGCGGAAATCGTTTTTAATAATTAAACATATTTCCAATTTTTTTTAATAATTAATATTATCGATGCAATTTAATTACTGCGAATAGGTTTTTTTAGTACCACACGTGTCATACTATATATATAAATCGCGTTTAGAAAATAGTTTTTTAATATATTATAAGATCTGACATTGCCAACGTTTGCATACATTTTACAGAGATATTATTCGTCGTTTAATATGCATCTAATGTTTTGCGAAGATCATTGTACCGCGTGATTGTTATTCAATATTTATCCGGTATTAAGATTAATTCTTTTTTTCATGTACAGCACTATGAATTTAAAAGTATTCATTAAATAAATGGCACTATCAGAAATATAGAAATACAGTAGATTCTTGATAGTTCAAAATTTAGATTACTTAGTTAAAAATTTGATCTAAAGATGTTTTCGATTTAGCGATAAGTTTGAATACCGAAGGAATAAAGAAATAATTCGATCGAAAGAGTTTTGAACATTTTTATTATTATTCAATATATTTATATTATAGTACATTCTATGTTTTTTTTATTCTTGCGTGTATATAAATAGTTTTGTTGGTATTCCGACACGGGAACAGGGGACATATAACTGTTTGTACATTTATTTAACTGAATTTGGTATACAAAATGTATAGAGCAAGAAAATAAAGATAATGTGATTTAAAAATAGAAAATAATGGAGAAAAATTGCATGTGTAACAATACAATTTTAGATTTTTAGATGAGCACATATATGCTTGTATTATTACATAAAAGCTTAAAACTGAAATTGAAAAATTATTTTCACGATGGAATAAGACACTTATTATTTTTCATATCTATTTCGAACCTGTTCATATTACTCTCGATTAATATTTATTTCGTTTTTATTCTGTTGATGTCAACTTTTTAGCTATAGTTTGTGCTATCTAGTAATTGAAATTTATCGGTAAGTTCTATCGCATTACCGTTGTCTTACCGTTACACGTAAGTTAACATGTTTGTTGAATAATTAAATAACAGTATATATATATATATATATATATCATAATAATTATCCGAAAAGCGCGTAACAATAATGAATCGACAAACGACGAGGTGAAGCCCCTCGTGGCGGCGG
This sequence comes from Sipha maydis, assembly GCA_034509805.1. Lineage (NCBI taxonomy): Eukaryota > Metazoa > Arthropoda > Insecta > Hemiptera > Aphididae > Sipha > Sipha maydis. The sequence continues at coordinate 17,440 of JASXSY010003300.1, forward strand.
GGCGTGACATGATATTTTAACGACGTCGTTCGAAAGCTGCGGTGACTTGTATTAATTCATTGTCACGTACAAATAACCGCACATACATTTCGTGTACGGCTCAATGCTCGAGCGCGCTCGTTGTGTTCATCCGTCGGATCCGCGTTATTGATATATTACCATGACGTCGGAGTACAACGGGGGCGCGTTCGAAAAAATATAATCCGCTCAGATTATAGAGATTCCGGGATTATTTGCCACCTGTTGGCTACGGGTAAGATGCGCGTGGCGGAGTCGTTTCGAGCAGAAAGCGTCGTCGAAATAAAACATTGCGAAAGCCGTGCGACTGCGCTACGTACATTTTCCGACACAGGTCGTTATTCATTATCAGACACTGTAGGCACTTACCCGTTTTATCTCTCACGCGCGATATTAATAGCGCGTCGCACGTCGGCCCGCCGAGGGTACGTTTTCGCATCGTCTTTGCGGTTTACAGAAACGGTAAAAATCCTGCGCGGACGTCAAGCGAACTTCGCGAAGAGTTCGAAACGTAAACGAATCGTGTTCGCGAGATGCTGAAAGGCACGCCGGAAGAGGAAAACTGATGGTAGAACGCGCGTCACAAATAATTTTAAGGATGCGAACAAAGGAAAGTATAAGGAACTGAAATAATTATGTTACGACCGAGAAGCACGGAGAGCTGCAACTAACAAGTCTACGAGTTTCGGACGACTAAAAAAAAAAACGAAGTCTGCAGAACCCCGAAATTCAAAAGTAGGGCTGCCGACATCCGAATGTATGTGCCTAGCCCGATGGTGGCTATTCTGGATCTGGATAACATTGCCTTTTGATTGATACACACCATGCGTTTTATTCTATGCGTAGGTATGAAATGTTAACATTTTATACGATTAAATATTTTCGATATAACTTCAGAATATTGCAGGCATGTCTTTTAGGTTCCCTTGAAAGAGTGATACTGCATTTACAGCATTTACCAAACCTACTAAGGACGAACAACTATAAGATGCAAGGAAAACCCTAAGCGGTATTATGGGTTTACTCGTAAATCTCCGGAACAATGAATAATACGATTCAAACCTTTGATTACTTAAACGACTTTTTATTTACTTTTTCCACTTTTCAATTGCATATCGTCTGGTAATGGTTAAAATGTTTCAATTCTTCAAATCATTCCTTCCTTATACGATGTTCAGTTGCGATTAACCAATAATGGGTTATTATTTTTTTTACCAAAAACGTATTGTTCCGAAATCGTTCCGCAAGAAAACATAAAATACCAAATCAGTAATTATCATAAAATGTTTCGTTAAAAAAATCAAACGCATTGGAATTTCGGTTCGTTTATTATAACGAATCGGTTTTCGGAACTACTCGACGAGGTTTTATGTTCCGTTGAAATAATATCTCGCGATAAAATCCAAAACGTCGGGGGGCATAAAAAAGTGCCGAAAACGTAGTAGATACCGCGGCCGCGATGTGGATTCGAGTCCGAAGATGATTGTCACGCGTCACATAAACGAGTCCGGTGTCGCAATATCACTCAACGCGGCAAACGTGTGCGTATTATGATTTCACGAAATAAAATCCGTTTTCCGACGCAGTAACGTACTATGAAAATAACCGAAATTGTTTCCGCGGCAATGATTACGATTATTTTTTCCCGTACCATGGACGGAACGTCGTTCAATAATTGAGACGCGATAAGGATACGTCAGTGTCCCGAACATATTTGATGGTGATTATTTACTACGGTTTGGAATTCAACTGTCGATAATCTCGTGTCTCGGCAGAGGTTATGGATATGACCACCTCAGACGGTACATGGACAAGAAAAACTATAAGCAGCGGAAGATTTTAGTGAAAATAAAATGAAAATTCATCAAATTCGTAGTGGATTGGCGAATGAAAAAAGAGAGAGAACAACTACTAGGATTAGTAATGGTAGCCATTTAAAATGGCCATATTGCAGATGTGAAATTGTTTCAGACAAAAACTGTTTATAGATTTTTTTTTCTTTTTAAAAAATGATCAATTAGTATTGAGAAACTTACGATTAATAAGTACGTACGTATATTCACAAAACTAAATAAAACCATCTCTTCGTAAATTTTATAAGAGTAATTCGTTTATTGTTTCACGCTGCATATATTAATGTATTATTATTTAAATTATACTTTTCGCAACCTACGCCGGACGGGAGCCCTGAGCTCGTGCTCCACGTGCTATTAAAGTAAAAACGGGATTGATCTATTTATATTCGCAATGTAGTACAACATTAAAACAAATATTCGTGAGTACGTGAATATATTATAATACATGAACACGTATAATCAATCCACGTGTATTATGTATACGTGAACATAAATTTTTCATTCACGTATTCATGGAATCCATGTTCACATACGTATTAATTCACGTTTTCAATCGAGACCTCTTGTACGAAATGTAAAATACAAATTTATAACATATATATAAATTGTATACATAAATGTGAATAGGAAGGTATATGAATATGTGTGTGTGTGTAAGTATGTAATGTCGTGCAGTATGTACATAATCGAAGGTTTTTGAATACCTGAAAGAAATGCTTGTCACAAGCTTGCAAAAAATCTATCACTCCATTGAACTTGATGTAATTAAAATTGTTTGTTAATATTTAAAATAAATAGAGTGAGACTCTTAGTTCAATTTGTATACAAAGATGATGAATAATATTGCTGTACATATAAGTATTTTAAGTTTAACCAATGTACCATTGCTCTCGGAAGAAACGATTCTGAGTTAAAGAGATCGGGTGGACAGTTAACAATTAATTAATATGTCGTGGAAGATGTTTGTTATAGTAAATTACATTTTCATGGTTATTCATAAGAAATTTTAAAATTCTAAACTTAGCAACAAAAAAAATGTATCTGAAATTTGATCAGAGAAAGGTAAAATCGAGAGTAGATCAAAGAAATCAAAAATATCATGTGCCTACAGACAACAGATATTTAATTTAAAACACGATTTTCAATACATATTTCGAAACAATGAAATGTCTGTCAAATTATTTTTTACTTAGTTATTAATTTAAACCGCTTAAGCAATGTATATAAACAATACATTAATCGTTTCACACAGAATCTAAAAACAGGACTGAATTGATGTTCTAAAATTATTTTAATATTTTAATTTTCCGAACGGACCAGCTTCGAATTTCGATAACATCAAAACAAACGAAAACGTAAAAACGTGTTTGGTCAGCTGTAGTTTCTGCAGGTGTGCAGGAAAATTACGATTTCCGAAGAGAATCGGTTAGTCACCTCTACGCATACGTATGGTTTTCGGGATGAGTAAAATCGTCAATCCTTTACGTGTACAAAGAAGCGTGCGAAGAAAAAAATAAAATAACCGAATTGAATTTTTTAATAAACCGCTGTTGTTGTTCCTTTAATGTAGCGTGATCGTCACGTTTTGAATACAAATCGCTTGTTGGATAGGTACATATTGTTTTTCGGTTCACCGCAGGCAGCGGTTTCTTGTTTTACGTGGTTACATATTTTAATAATATAAACGGCGTCTAGCACAGAGCAGTCGAAATAGTCATAGAACGGAGAGCTCGGCGGGGGTGTACTGTTAGAGCGCTGTTGTACGTATGTGTGCATATACGGTAGGTGGTGCAATGAATACTTAAAACAATCTCTCGTTATTTTCCGTCTCACGCGTCCCTTCACCCTGCCCGCGCGCGCATTTCCGTAACGTTTTCCCGCGAGAAAACGCGATTTCCGACGGCGGTAAAATCGGACGAATTTTTTATACGTTTCTTTCTATTTTTTTTCTTCTTTTTTTACAGCATGTGATTTGATTGAATTTTATTTTATTTCCCGTCGTTTTGATAACGGTTTTCTCGCACCGGTAAAACGTAGAACCTTTGTACGGATTATCAAAAATCCAGGACACCTGTACTACGTCATCATATAATATTATTGTCCTTGCCCAATACACTTACCGACCGGTGTTTGACGACTCGAACACGTTCCGTCTCTCAATGAGCTGAGCAAAATTATGAGGGTGTTTTTAAACGTAAGCGGGATATTATGATTTTCAATAATAATAACGCGTATATATTTTTCAATTTTCGCAGAAAAAATAATACTTCGTAAACATTAGCTGATTAACAGTTTCGTAGGATTTCAAACGCCACACGCTTGGAGCTATAAATTTCAGTTTTATTTTTTTTTTTTTTAAACTAATTATATAAGATTTGATATTCATTCCAAGTTTATTTTTAAGTCCTTTAGAAATATTTTTGATTTTATCAGCTAGTGTTTTTATTTATTTATTTAATCATTTGTTTTTAATTTCTTTATGTCTGTTCTACGAAAAGATATTTCATTTTGACGGAGTTAAATACCCACGTAAAATTCATTCGGGATATCGATTATCCTAAAAATATACTTGATCGGCTGCTCTGTGGAAATAAAATCTTGATTGCTGCGCTCAAGTTACCGAAAGTTCATACTTGTTTTTTCAGTGTTCAAAGATACAACTTTGATATATATATATATTTATATTTAATTCTTATGTATAAAATATGGTATAAGGTATATTGAGTTGTGTGTTCGATTTTTAATATCGGACCATTAATTGCGAATAATGACGTAGAGCTAGTAAATTTTGGAAAATCATATGAGCATACTAGAATATTATAATACGATCTTTAATTCAAATTTTTCGATCCACAAAATGCTTAACTAAAAATAAAAACCATTAATTTTTTTAAAAAATGAAACAAAGCTCCTAAAAAAAAAAAAAAATTGCTTATAATTCCGACCAAATGCAAATCCAGTGTCAAATAATTTTGCACTTTTGCACAATTTATATAATTTCATTTTATAATCGTACACATATGAACACTTGAAATAATCCGCGAAAATGATCCATCACCAACAAGTGGCTTTCCGTATTTTTTTATTTTTTTATTTAATTAACTTTAATTCTGTGTTCATTTTGTTTCGAAAGTAATCGTTGTACGATCACAATGGCGAAGAAAATTATAAGTTATAGACATTGAATTAATAAACTCTCATAGATAGTGTTTTCTTATGAAGACTTTAATGTGCATTAAGCTTTTTGTTGATCTTAAATACTTTATGTATGTATTATTTTTGTTCGTAAAGTTTTTAAAACTTTAAAACTTTATGTTTATAAGGAATCGTTTCTACAAAATGCATAGAGTTTTCGTTGAAATTATTATCCTTTCTTATTAATTATTCACACACACATACACACACGCGCACACACATTTACGTTTAATACCTTCTCAAACGTTCATTTCTGGTATTTTGATGACCTTTGCAGATCAAGGAAAATTCGGTTTCTGTAAGGTGCTTGGAACTTATAGCTATAAATTAAACAATTATCGTGCTTAATGGGCTATAAACATTGTCATTTCCATTGAGCACGGTTGCTCAGCACAATTCCTACCATGTGTTGACTTCAGCCGTGATATGTTCGTAAGACAATATAATATAATACGACCAATGGTTTTACACGGAATACGCGTTTAATTATCGTATCGCAAATTATATGTGGTAAATATCTAAAAACACAAACTAACTCGTAGGGTAATTATTTATCCTTATATAAACATAAATACTTTTATCACTTTTTTTTTTTTAAAACTATTACATTTGTGCTAAAAACAATTCAAATACCGCATCGATCCGACTTTTGTGTGATATAACAAGCGAGAAATAAATTAATAACGGACTATTCAAATATAACGCGAAGTTACTTATTGAAACATGCGAAAGTTTGTTAGAAAACAGTGTTGAAACTCGTTTTATTATTTTTGAATATTAATACTAAAATGTATATAAGACTAAAATATCAAAATAAGAATCATACGTACATCGTTTATATTTTGTTCATACATATTTTTCTCGAGGAAATTATTACAATTTACATTTTTATAGCTACCGAATATTGCGGCTATTTTTTATTAGTTCTTCGGGCACCGTTATTAGTGATTTCCACTGTAAATTATGAACATAATTTGAATTTTTCGTTCAAGCGATTATTTTTTAAAACGGTTAGTTGTCGATCAAATTACGTGTCGCAAGATGAAAGGAACGCGATAGGACGTAATAATGGCCAAACAGTTGGTAAGAAAAGGAATTATTATTGATAATTATACTCTATAGGATTTTATTTTATTACACTCGATGTTTACAATAACTGAAAAAAAAAATAAATGAAATATGACCATTCTCATCTCCGACAACATACACTTGTAACCGATAGGCCATTGATGTTTTATTATTAACCATTCAATTGATTACACAAGCGTTTTTCTTGGCTCTTAACCGAAACAAATTACGGTCGTTGCGCGGGCGGTTAATATTGTTATTGTTACATTGATAAACGAACGGAAAAGCGAACACTTGACTTCTTGCGATTTATTTTGTTCAGCTCTCACGGTGCGAACCATATCCGCACACTAAATTAATTTATGTTTCACGACCGATTCGAACACAGCGCGCTAACAATAACAACAATTATAATTATGATACGGATAAAACATCGCTTACCTGCAACAGTAACGAGACGACGACGATACCGTGCGACCTTTGCATCGCGTCCGAGTAGTTGGCGAACAGTTGCGAGTTGAAACTGAATATCTGAAGCTGCAAGGAAACAAAACAAACAGAATTTATAGAATTATAGATTGCGATTTATATACGTATAACGTGATCGCGCAGTAATGTACAGCTAGGGAGGATTAAAATGTTATGATCAGCACATCTAGCACATTCGTCTGATAGTTTTTATTTTTTTTTTTATCGTGATTTGAATAGCAGTGGTAACATTTCAATGCCCATGATTTTTCGTTCGCATATCGTATTGCTTGTCGGAAACTTACATCAGTTCATGATAATCAAACGTTGAGGATACCATTACGCCATATTTGTCTGCAAAAGAGATTCGAAAATACTCTAGAACGTAGCGTTTATTAACCTGTGGGTTGTTAAAAATTTTGAATGGGTTGCTAAAAAAATTTAAAAAATTGGTATTTTAATATTTTCATTTAAGACTGAAAGTAAGAAATCATGTCATAACAAATTTACGAAATACACTCAATAAACTATTATTCTCGGAAAACAAGTATAAATTCAGAAGTTCAGTTCACGGAAATTTATAAATATTTTTATAAGTTATTGGCTATAAAGTGACCAGAATTTTTTTTATTATTTACTATCAATTATCAATACTGAAAAATAAATTAGAAACTGTTTTAAAAAGCAAAAAGTGTGTCTTTGAACAATGATAAGAGGCAAAATTGAATTGGAATGGGTGAGGGACGTATATCCCTGCTCTTTACATCAATTGCACGAACATTGAGTAAACATAGCTTTGGTTGGCTACCCATGGAGGTTGATGAGAACCGTTGTGTCTAAGGAACTTCAGTTTTAATATTTTTGGTCATCACACAACTGTATCAGTTCACACGTTCATCGTTTTCGACTAGATCATCGAAAATGAATCGATGTCGAGACACACGTTTAGTTTAGAACCGACGCAGGATTCCATAGGGAGCGATTGTACAGTGCAATGATACACTGTCGAATGCATAATTATAATAATACTCTGCGATGATCACGCGCACGGTCCACTGCTGTCGATACATAATCCGTACCCGAAGATCTGGGACCGGCAAGTTCGGCACGAGACCATTACGCGTGTACACGTTTTAGTGTTTAGCTACTAGCCCTAATCATGCCCGTGTCTATTTACCCACACATTAAATATGCATAGGTTAGGCCCACGCCGGGTTAAGTATTGACGATAATATTTTCGACCAAAAGGAGACGTAACAAAATTTAGTTTCGGACGCGAAGGAATTTCGCTTATAGATTGTGTTGTAGTGCACTATACGATTATCGGGTAATATTTCATGGGGTATTTTAAACCTATAAATTTTTAATATTATAATAGCGATTAGTAGTGATCAGGAATTATATCGTTTAGAAACACGATGATAAGTGTGAAGATATGGACTAAGTAGTGGTAATGTTAATGTTAAATCAATAAATAGGTATGAGTAAATAAAAATTACAAAAAAAAAAAAAACTACAAAGTAATATCGGGACGTCAGGTAGTAAATAATAATAATTAAGTCTATAAATTATAATGTATGCATTATGCATATATATATATATATATTATTAATAACATAATTAATGTTATAAAATGTTAGTTTTTTTAAAATTTAATGCATCTCAAATAAGTGGTATGTCGACGAGTATTAGGGAAAGAAAGAATGACGATTAATTATTCTTGTCAACTAATAAAATGATTGACAATTCGACAAGCCAACTGTTTGAATGATCCGAAGTTCGAAAAATTGGTTAACAAAGTCTAATGGTGTTTCGTGTATGTTTTCTTCGTGGACCTTTACGTTCGAAAGAAAATACATGTTCTGTATGCAGACAATTTGGTGAATTTAATAAAATCCAACAGCTAGAAAACAAAATTAAAATTCTTGCCAAACATAATTAACTGATGGCTACTGAACTTTCCGATTGTGAATTTGATAATTACTTAAATATTTTATCTCTTTTAACTTATAATAATACATGTTTATAAGACATTAGAAAAATTACATTTTGAATGAGATACTTCAGTTTCATGTTCTCATTTTCAATTTATTTTGAATCACTAAATTTTCGGTTAATAAATCTTCATGTATACCTACGATGTATATTTTACAGAGTATCTTGGTAAAAAATGTATTGATAAATGACCATGTTCAAACTATGAGTCAATATTTTTTAATAGAAATACTCTATGTTTTACAAACATTTTTTATATTTTATAAAACATACGAATCAATTAAATCTACAGTTAATTGTAAATTTAGAAAAAGCCCACAGATACTTTTATTAAGTTTATGGATTTAGCTAAAGAAATTCTTAAACACTCGATCATTCGAAAACCACACTACAGAATAATAGCATTTAAAATGCAAAACGAAATTAATTGTTACCATAAAAATATATTTTAAGAATGTTCAACCCACTTAGAATTTATAACCAATTGCATAGTGAACTGTTAATTCTTAAAGATTTGCAACAGGCAATTTAAATAATTTATAGGTAATACATAGGAACAATAATTAAGTACTAAAAATAACTTTTATGAGTCCAATTTCTAGTTTTCATTCCTTCAATTAATTAATTAAAATTTAAAAGTTCAAATATTTCATAGGCATTAATATACCCGTTTATGTATATCATTTTCAATTACATACAATAACTATTTACGTTAATTTTTTTTTTTAAAAATTATTAATATGTTATACAATTCACTAGGTATTATTATTATTATGTATATCGTTTTCGTGTTGCAAAATCAATCATTATTCTTATATTTAATAGTAAATATGTTCCCCGTTTCTCAGGATATAAAATACAATAACGTTCAATTATCGTACACGTATTATACTACGAACCCGTTTAAAAAATCACTAGTGGTTTCCGTTCGCATGCTGCGGACTCGGGCAAAGGAGTGAACCTCGGTTCGAAAAGAACGTCGCGAACGGGTATGAGTTACGGGAATCACCGCTGCGCCATCGTATTCGGAATAAAATGACTACGTAAATCGATGTCGTTATTTAAACAGTATCACCGCAGCTCACCTCTGCCGGAAACGAATAGCCGTTGATCGAGTGCTCGGAGCCCATCTCGTCCTGCTGACCGTAGTGTATGTGGATCTCGTACACTTGATATTTGTACGACAACGGTCCGCCGGTGATGTTTATGTGATTTTTGGTGCCGTTCTCCAAGTAGAACATGACGCTGTGACCGGTGTTGCATATTATACCGTCCACCTGCGCGAAACGATTACGGGCGTTATACACGTGTTATACGATACAGGCACATAAAAGCAGTTTTATATACGGATAGAATAGTTGTATAATAATATAGTTATATAGAAATTGAAACAAACGAATAAATAAATAAACAAATAAATGCTTAGCTTGGAGTATTATTATACTTGTAAAGTACGATCAGATGTGTGACAAAGTCGATAAAATCGCGATTGAATGTGAACAATTTATTACAAGGAATGCACTGAGAGGAATTGGTCGTTTTTTATTTATTTATACATTAATTTATGAGTAATAACCAAATATAATATTCTACTGAGATCTGTATTGTTGATTTAATTACTTTTTCCACGTATCACATATCTTATGTACATATTGATCTATTATATTTTATATCTTTTGATAATTTTCTGATTACTTAAACTCAAAACGAAAGTAGTATTTTTACAATCAGTCAATGTGTAGATCAGAATTTTTAAGTGAATGTAATGACTGTTGGTTTTCAATTAGTTCATCAAGGGTCTGTGCTTATAGTCACGAACTGTTATTTAATAGATTAGCTATAATCGAGTGTGAAATAAAATGAAATCAGATTTGAAGAATATTATTTAGAAAACAGTTTAACAAACATGGTAATACACGTACATTTAGCTTATTATATTTTACAGTGTAACAACAATAATATAAGAGTATAATGAGTGTTATAATATAGTTCTCTTTGGGTTTTTTTTTGTGAAGATAATTTAAGAAAACTAAACTCTAAAAGTAGTGTGCGTATTGTGAAAAAAAATACAATAATAATAACGTTTTATAATGTGGAAACTACATTAAAGGGTTAAAAATGTTTTTTATGGAAATAATCATTAAAATACAGCAAACCGCACACGCATACGGTTTAACGGTTTATGCATTTAGTGGAGATTCAATCGTACTATATTATACTTATTATGGAGAAACGATTAGGTATTTAGTTTTTATATGATCGAATATCTCTTAACGAGCGGAATATTTTTACAATTCGGATACACTGCGTGTAGTTATGTAAGGTTATAATGCTTGTATATGTTTTATCGCCATCGTCTCCCTTCCATTTTCTACTATTTATGTGGTTGGTAGCTCTCGTTCTACAACTCTATACACGGTCTTGTCTTCCAAATCTCTTTCATACATACGAGCTATCCTCGTGTCATTCTCAACTCCTCAGTCTATCTCTTTGTCTCTTTTCTTTTACATTGATTTTCACCACACCCCGTATTTTACACCCACATCTCACCCATTCCATCTCAACCCAATTCAAATCGTCTTTTCCGGTGATTCGCTATAATGTTTTCCTGCACCGATCCTAAACCGTCCGTTACATACGCACATCCTACATCTTATCTTTTCTAACCGCTTCATTCATCGGCTCTCGTAACCACTGCAATAGTTTTTCTCTGTTACATTTCCTTTTCGACTACCCGACTTTGTACACCACACCACGTTTATGCCATTCCTTTCGTCCTTCCCGAAAATACCACCCCTTTGTACTTCCTATATGAAAATCGTATTTTTGATGCAGTAGCAAATTTTAGTGTAGACCCAGGATAAATCGATAACTCACTGATATTTTAATCTTACTAAATCGTTTTATACTCGACGCTCAAATAGAAGACCTGACAAAACTCACCCGGTGACGGTCCACGTGCAGCTCGGTCAAGTTGGGATCGTAGAGCAGTTTTTCCGGGTCCAAATTCACGGGTGACTGTCGTCGGCCCTTGTTGCAAAGGCTCCATTCGGGGTTAATCAAACCCCAGAACGCTGGTCCTGGAAAACATGTACACGTCGTTTGTATCATCAGGACGCAACTAATTACCATTTGGACGGGGGGGGGGGGGGAGTTAAATAACGACGTACGTTTATACGTGTTCGCGTGATAATAATAACGCTTATATAGGTACGAGTAATGTGTTAACCACCCACTCCACCTCTACCAAACGTATATAAACATAGATACAAAGCGGTTCTGTCAAGCCGTTCAGGTTAATCTGCTGAAACTTGTAAGACGTATGCTTATTTGTATTTTTAAGCACAATAATTAGTTTCAGTTTCACAACATGAACTCAGTAAGGGTGTGTGCACAGGGATGGTTTGAACATAATGGACACCACAGAAGCTGTTACTCGCGTGTACACGCCACTTACACGACGATAATATTTTAATGTCTAAGACGCTTATTGCTAGTGAACATATTATTTTTATTTTCACGTGTATTGCAAAAAATATGTATAGGTGTATGCGATTTTATACAGTATACACATATATGTTCATATGTTCATTTATCTTATTTATTGATTTAATTTGGTCCAGATCTTTTGATCGATTCTGGTCATTATTGTCTATAATATACTACAAACCTATTGTAAAAGAAACGAAATTAAATATAAGAACGCATAGAAGTATCTATATATATGCAATAATAGTAAATATATATATATATATATGTATCATAAAGCACTTCCCGACGAATGTTCAGCGATATACATTTTATGGATACATAAGAAACAATATTTACTCATACTTATCGATAAATTTTATAGTGAAATTTATTAAAATTCCTATTCGGTTGGGGAAACGATCAGATCAGATTGATTTGGACGAGGCCTATTTCGTGATAAATTTAATATGCAATATCGATCAAATTTGGTTTTCAGTATTATATTACGTACGAGTACGTGACCGAAGTTCACGCGGTTTCAGTTTGTGCATTTGAAACCATTCATTTGTTGAAAAAAATAAAAATAAAAATCCATGCCAAATATATTTACATTACAAATATTAACATTACGATAAATCGAAAACTATTATCGAAGTCGAAACAACTGCAGCTTGTACGGATTGTACAATAGTGCTCGATATATTTGTTAATATCGTCGATAAATTAAAAAAAAAAAAGATCCGAAATCGATGACATTTCGAATAAACCGCTTTAGTCACGTGTATAACGTGTAAAATAAAATATTGACCCACCCCCCGTATATAATACATACAAAGTGTTCCAGGAAGGTACGAACATTTTTCATAACTTTACCGGAAACCCTATTACATGCCGCAGTCGTCGAACGTAATATTGTAATTGTCGTGCTAATCCACCGCTGCGTCGGAAACGGTTTACGGGAGATATTTTTTTGGTTTTTAATCGTTTCATATTGTAACTTCGACGATCGTTATCCCATGTAAGTGTTATGACGTTCAGGATCGAACTTTTCGTTCCGTTTTCGAAGAGTTGTACAGCGAATGAATTAAAAAAAAAAAAACCCGCGCGATCACCGCAGTACCCATATTTGTTAATATTTATGAATGTATTAAACGCGTGCACCGCAATACCGTGCAGATGTAATCCTGACCGTCCGACGATATTAACGCGAGGTAGGTAGGATGTTTCGACGAGCGAATAAAATTTAATTATGGTCGCGTCCTTGATTTTTCGATTGAGTTTTCGTGACGATAGTGTTATTAGTATAATACAATAATCACGGCTGATGTTCGAGGTTTACCTGGGTACGGATTCTATATCGAATCTTACCGGATGCCGAAGTGTAAATCGGACGTAGAAGACCTAGTTGCAACGCGGTTTTGTAAAAACGATAATATTACATTAAAGTCCATTTGCCGATGAATGACGTACACACGTCGACCGTCAGCATAACGTCACATATCTTCCAACATAACGGCTATATCGATGCGAATAGTGGAGGGGGGTTAACCTTCCGACCGACTGCCAAGCTCCTCCAATGAAGTCTAGAGTCATTTATAAGAAATATAATGACTTTTTTTATCAATTTAATTGAGGGTTTAATTGAGGGTGCTTGAACATTCACCCAAAAATTTCAGCTTTTGGTGCCTATGCGCCGGAAAATAAAAATCGTTGATTACAAAATTATAAATGCTAATGTGCAACAAAGTAAAAATGTATTTAGTTGATCTATATATATATATATATTTGTATAAAAAGTTAATAATTTTTTTTTTATTTCGAAATATTGTACAATACATTTAATCGATTTCGAGTTTAGTTTTTTTGAAAATGATTTCTTTTTTTTTTTTCATTCTCTTTAATAACGGAAAGTTCTTCATAAAGGAAAATGTTAAATCTTTATAAAATTTCTGGGTACCGAGATATTACGTTACAAGAAAGTTGTAATAATAATATTACGCGTTATTGTTAATATCACGAACAATAATCGTTCAACGGACTTTTAAATTACGAGTAAGCCGTGTGCGCGTCACCTGAAGAATGAGTGGTGGGCGTTGTGCCTGTCGAATTTTCACGAACAGTTCGATGTTTCTTTAAGAAATAATAAAACTAAAAAGCGTTTTTGTTGATGGCCAGCATTTTTCATTCTACGTGTATCTATCACGTATATTAATGTAATATTATATACTATTATTATGTGTAAATACACGTAAACCGTAACGCTTTCATATACACTTTATACGTCAGAAAATCATAAACACGCCAATAATGGGCGTATTTTCTCATACTTAAATAATTTATTTATGCAAGGTGTACGGGCATGTTTTTTTTTTTCATTAATTTTTTAGAAATGTCTTAATCAACATTTGTATTTTCACATTTTTAAAGAATCTCAAATAGGTATAAATATAATAATATACATCTTATAACTTATTTAAAGACTGATTTTTATTATAAAATATGTTGGAGTAAATTAATTAATTTTAATCAAGTATTTATATAGTTTTGAAATTATAAAACTTGAATGAGATTTATAATTAATCATTTACGGAGATGATAATAACAGCGATATACGCTGTACAATTTTAATACACTTAAAATATGTAGTATAATTATATTTTATGATTTTCGTATGAATAACAGGCTAAAGAATAGGCGATAAAAAAGTAAAATAAATGTAAGAAAAACCTATTTGAATCTAAATACTTAGAAAATGATAGACAGGTATACAATTTAGGAACTTATACAAATCTATCATAGTATGAGAAATATTTTGTAATGATTTTTCTACGTACTTTTTTTTCGTATCGTTAACTATTTATTTTTTTTTTTGTCGTTGTTATAATTATACCTATACCGAGTAATATTTTTAAATTGTTTATTACGTTTGATTATTTTATAATATTGAAACGTTGTAGTCGATCTTAATACACATGATGTTAAAATCTGATCAAAAAATAAAAATAAAAAGTCAGTCAAATTAATGTAATGTTGTATACAATATTAATAACAAATTCAACTAGAAAAATGTGTTAAGGTTTAAAGTTGAGAGTTAATCCTTCTTTTGAATTTGATAATAAAAGTATTTTTTTTTTTTTTTTTACTGAATTTTGTAATCAATATTTATGCATAGCTATATTTGTATAGATATTATTTCGATCGTTATTAAAATCCTGGAACAGTATATTGAACACCTTTGAAATTTTTAAATTACGATAATCTTTGTTAGAAAAATAAAATTTTTACAATAATACATTTTTAATCTTTGGAATTTAAATCTGGAAAAATATAACTTACGTGCCTATATAATGGATTAACTCATTAGTTAATACTGACGATTGTATATCAAAATAAAATTCTAACTGGTAAAATTTACATCCTATAAAAAATAACTCAAAATGCAACTAAAATAAATGTAACTTCATTTTACTTACATTTATTTTAGCTAATAAGTTCAAGTAAACTTCATTTTAACTTTACTGGAACTTATTAGCTCGTAAATGGTTAGTCTTGGTATAAGTCATCTATAACACGGTACGTTTTTTATTGTTCAACAATGTTTCCACGTATTACACCATACATACGCATAATATTTTTTCATTAATTCATGTTTTATTTTCATACCAGTTTAAATTTAAATCATATGTTATCTCTAATAAAAAAATAACGTTCTTAGAACACATCAAAGAACATGCAGATTTTCGCCATCTTATCTTTAAACAAAATTCATTATTTTCTATCATACATCTTTCGACATGGTTTCATCGATGATTTACTTGCACACCAATAAAAAGTCGAACCTGTACTGATCGGTAAATAGTTTTTATATTGAGGAACACGGTTATTATTCGTCAAAAACGTCGTTTAGAAATTGACCATGTGGAGTCAGTAAAAGCGTTAACTCCGCGAAAGGACATAATCGGTCGCGTTGTGAGTTAATATATTGTTATGGACTCCATTCATTATGTAATATGTTGTGTGCTAACTAACTACCGTTATATTTAGAATACCGGGAAATGATTAATTAGATAATAAATCGCAAGCCTACATATAAAAATAACAAAGAATAGTAAGTCAACAGGGCCAACAGTCCATATACCCATAAGAGGTCATGAGCGCCTATTCCTAGAAATCACCAACGTGTGCCAATCTACCTGGAGCCCTATGACGTCAATCGAGTCATATGAAAGAGGGTCCGAATCAAACACAAATCAGATGAGTTCTAGTCACAGAACTGCAAGCAACTTCACGTCACTCTATTGTATGAATTGTTATAACACTTTGAATTTATTTAAATAAACGTATTATAGAAGTTAAAAGTTAAAGTCGTATCACATTTAATTAAATTAAAATTCATCATCGGCTGCACAAGTTGAAATCTAGCCGGTGGCACGTAACAATATCATCGTTTTACACGTCGTGGTTATAGAAATAATTAACATCGAGTATTGTTTACAACAAAGAAAAAAAAGTTGAAAACCTCATATTTATTATGGGAGCAGTTCTGCCAGACCGAATTGATGTGTACGCGCGTCGATCCCTCACCTCTCACCCTCCCGATGTTATTGGACTGCGAGCAAGGACTTGGATGTATACGTATCTTGCAACTTTTAAACGCGCCAGCATCTGTTGAAACAAATTGAACTCGAGTTCTCTCAACCCGTGTTTAATTGGCTTAAACACTAGTATTTATTTATTTATTTTTTGACCGCTCGCCGCCTCCGTTCGTTCGCTCGACAAATATTAATAGCTTCAAAACCGTCTTTCTCTCTCTCTCTCTCACCCTCTCTTTCTCTCTGGCGTATAATTGGTGGAATTCATTCCAGAGACACTTTGCCAAAGATAAATGCTGCGACATTATTCGATCTTACTATTATTATTATTATTATTATTATTACTATCATCGTCATTATTTATGCGTGTGCATAATTTATACGGAAATTAATTCGTTTTTTTTATTTAGTGTGTTATCTTGTATTTCAATGCACGTGGCATCAAGTGTATACGTTGGTAATTGATCGCGGAATTCATGCACTGTTATACGTATCTAATGCAAAAGACAAAATTGACGAATCGAAACTTTCGCTGTGAAACGGTAAGTAAACCAGTGTAATTATGGGTCACCACTGCTGCCACATTCGCTCGACCCCTGAAGAAACGATAAAAAATATTACAAAGAAACCAAGTCGAGTGAAATTACCGTTTTGCTATCGTGTACAAACGTTTACGAGTTCACGTTTTATTATGCCAGTAATGATGTGTAAAAGACATATACTTATTGTGCTCGTGGATTATAATTTCACATTTACTCAATAGTAGCGAGAACAAATAATCTTATTTACATAATGTTGCACGTGGATAGGGCTTACACGTGTGTACGTTAAAAGCAACACCACAAGAATTATGGATATTATAACGATGTTATGACCTTTTGCAAATTTAATAAATAAACACTTTTTGTTTGCTTTCGAGCATTTATTTTTATTTAACTCGATACTCCTCGAATGCCTTAGTGACATTCAGTTTCAATACAAAAAAAAAAAAAAAATCTTTACCACTGACGAACTTTGAGAAATCAAATTTTCGTTGCTAATGATTTCGAGATCCATCGATTTAATTTTGTGTCATTTAGAATACACATAGATTTACTTTATCTTTCTATATGCACTTTGTTAATAATTCGTAAACGGTTTTCTCATTGCACAAGTTCTGCTGTCGTGAAAGCCTTACGTTTTATTTTTGTCTTACCAACTGAACGCAGTTGTAATTGTCAAAATATAGAAATTGAATAATATTCTATGCGGTGTTTAATTCGACCAAATACAAATTAAAATTTTTTTTTATGGTTAAATTTCAGTAGGGTTGTTAGATTATATTATGTTCATTCACTTTTGAACTGTTGCAAACATTATCAACAATCACAAATCGGTCAAAAACAATAATTTAATAAATAATCATGTCAAAAAAGTGTTATACCTTTGTATATCTCGATCAAACTATGAAGAAGTATATCATTTCAGAAAAATTATGCGTATTGCTTTCAACTCGTTGTTTTAGAATTCGGGAATTCACAAACTTTCACAACCAACAATCAACAAACATTCAAATGTTATTGGATCTCAATAGATGAACCAAGAATGGTTGGTGATTAATAAATTGAATTTTTTTCGAAAAAAAAAAAAAACACGTCGAGTAAACGAATAAACCTGGTGTAATATCCGACGAATCGCATTTGGAGAGAGAAACTCGTTATCAATACGTAAAAATAAGAATCATCCGTCCTCGTCCGCATGCCTGTGGTTTGAAAACACCCCTGCGAACATCGTGTCACGGAACAACGACACAACAATACACCCTCTTACATACCCCGCTGTACTATGATTTGCCATCGGAGAAGAAGCGCGCGTCTGCTATTATTTTCGTTTACATCATGCATCCGAGTAGGACTTACGACCTCACCCCCGCCATCCGATCGCGAGTATTCGTGTTATGTGCTCGTGCGCGTACGCGTGTACGGGTACGCACAAATTAAGTTCATTGAACAATATTTTGTGCGTGATGGATACCGCCTGAATCACATACAGTTTTGAAATTCGAATAATAAAACCGTGTTTTTACTACGCCGTCTTCTGACATTTCCTCTCCGTTTCTCACTCCATTTTCGCATTTTCCTCTTGCTCTTATTTCCTCTCCCTTCCGTCCTCTAGCTCTTCCACACCCTCGACAACCCGCGCCGTACGTAAATACTCGGCAAAGACGCCGGTGCATTTTTTTTTTTTTTTTTTTTTTTAATACGAGCGACGCTGCGGCGCTGCATAATAATAATAATAAAAACAACTACAACGTTCGGTATAACATCACCATAAAATGCACGACGACGGTGCGATGCACTGCCTACCTATAGTTACCGAGCAAGGTATACACATTTCTCGGTTACGTTTATTTATTTTTTTCTCGCACCTCTTTTGCGATAACGTTCCATTATACGCATGAAGGATGTCGTGAGAAGTAGTCGATTTTTATGGGTTTGATCATCGATTTTACATTGAGTAATCGATCGGGCGTTGACGTATTTTTTTTTTTTCTGATTAATTTTGTTCTCGATATAACTAAATATTGTAATATTTTAAATGGTATTTGAGTGGACCACGAACGCAAGCGATAAATGTCTTGTGCGTATCCTCCATACATAGTTACATCCCGAATTCAATACTATATTTTCATCAATGACGATAATTAGTAGGACAGTGGACTTATAGCATTTGCATATTTTTTTTGCACAGTCACAAAAATAGCAGAGTAAGAAATAAATACGTTTCATGCTTACACAAAGCTAGTTTTGAAATTTGATTGTGCATATAAATTCATATTTTGCGGTTTTTTGGTTTTTTAGGCATATTTCTTCCATTTTATACTTTTAGATGCATATTTAAATAATTTAACATTTTACCAATATTTTTCCATCGAAGTTTTTAATTATTTATTTATATAACCAAATTAACATTGAATTTATAAATAAATTATTATTAATAATTATTAATTATTATTAATTATTATAAATAAATTATTTGAATTTATAAATTTTAAATTTTAATCATAATATTAATATGGTTATTGACTAATCCCAGACGCATGTTTTTCCTAAAAACTCGTCTCGACTCTCGAGAGTTGCCAATTAGATTGATTGTCGAGTTATTAATTATTTTTATAGACAGATAAGCACAAAATATCGATACGGACAATGGAGACACCTGTACGGCTGTCGTTGTAATTTATATAATTATTTGTAAAGAAGAATTATTATTTTTTGTTCAAAAATATTCATTTTAAAATGCATATTTTATGTTTTGAAGTGCATATTTTGAATGCATATTTTGTATATTTAAGTGCATATTTGGTGATTTTTTAGAGCTACAAGTCCTCTGCCCTAGTTATTAGTTATTAAATCTAAAATTTAATTTTAAACCATCAAATTCATACTTTAAATTTAAATAATCTGTGCTCAATATGTTACTTATAGTAAATAATTTAATAATTTAAATTATTTAAGAATTACAAAACAATACTAATCCTTAGATACATTTTGTTCGTGAAGTAAAATTACTTTTTTCCTTGTACAGGATATTTTTATTTTTACATAATTAAATTAGGCTGATTTAATCGTAACAAAAAAGTCTAATCAAAACAAGAATTAGATGGAGATTATTTAGGCATTTATACCTTATAAGTTTAAATAGTATTCAAATGTGCATTGCAGTAATATTCTTCGTTGCGTTACTTGTCATGTAGCGACTTATTTTACAACGAAGCTTGACATGACTAATCTTTTGGCTTATCGTTAGACTTTGAGAATGAAAATAATTGATGCGAGTGATACAAATTGAAAATTTAACTTAAAATTAGAAGAAGCATGAACATACTAAAATACATTACGAAGAAACTCATTTTCCTTTACCAAACCACAATCTACTTTTTGAATCATTTACTCAAGTAAGAAAACTTAAAGAACCAGCAATAAGGTATTGGTCAACATATACTTATGCTATTTTATTTTATTGTTGAAATGTACATTACGGATAGTAATTATCACCTGAAATTATTTGTGCAAATAACATAAAGCTCTTTTCGAGAAAGAATAAACTGGAACAATTGAAAGGAATAAAAAAGAAATCGTTATGTCCGATGAACTCTATGTTCAATTCATTTTTCTTATAATTAAAATGTAATCTTCCCGTTGATTAAACAGTTTGTCTTATTTCATTTAAATGTACATTTGGACCAGTAAACGTATATCATATCCGTATGCGTCAATTTTATATTAGTTAGGTTCATTTGAAAAGAAATACCAAAATTGCTTTTTTCAGTAATTATTTTTCCCTACTATGATAATTTTAATTCTTCACCATATCGTTAGCTGTATTTAGTCGTGACGTAAGTAAACGTATACAATGGGAGAATAATCATTGGAAGATTACAATCTGAATAGTGAATATTCTATACAGATAGGTACCCAAGGTAAACATAAAACGTATTTCTTTGTAAGTCTGCCGAGTACAGTATAATAAAATACATTACAATATTGTGAGTATTATAGATCTGCGACGTGGTTATATATTTTTGCGAACCGTTTTATACAAATTCGAAAATCTTATATATGAATATAATAACGAATTTGGATGAATTTAAGGTTCAATAAATAAATATAATTTACAATAACTTCGTAGCTGATGGAAATAATACTTCAAGTTTCCGAATTCCCTTTTCCCATTTAATAGAACTTAATCAAAAATGTTTCTAGTATAAGGAATATTAGACGTTAGCCGTCATCAATAATATGATAATTATTTTTTAATATGCATTCCATAAGATAGGTTATGTTTAAAAAAATTAAAATTAAATCAGATATATATATATATATATATATATATATATATATATATTATATGGCTTTATTTATCATTTGACGATGAAATATATTAATACATACATGTATTTTTGTATGTAATTTATACATCTATACATCACCGATATTAATTAAAATTGAAAAGTTTTACAATTATTTAATACGTAGTTATGTTAATTGTCGATGGCATTTCTATTTATGTTCAGTCTAGTATAAAAACATTGAATATACATAGTGTTGTTGATGTTTCTGAATTAAAACAGAATTTCGTACAAACATCTTCTATATATACGAGTATATACTTTATATTAACTATAGACTTTTTTTGGCAAAAATTTGTTGTTTGAATAGTGCAAATAGTTTGTTTTTTGTTTGTTTTCTCGTTCGATTCGAATTGTTTCTTAACGAGCGCACATACTACGACGCGATTTCACATAAGATTTAATCGTTTCTTCGAGTTTAAGCTCAAATTAAGTCGGGTTTATCTATCGTCGGAAAATTGTAATATTTTTATTTTTTTTTTTTTTTGATCCATTTTTTGGACGAATAAGATTATTGATAATAATTTTTTGATTATTGACAGCGGGAACGAGAATCGAAATCCGCATTTGGACCTATTTTTACATCGATTAGACCTGCAGTCAAAGCTGAACATTATTTAAGATATAAATAATATTAAAGTTTATATGTATCTTACAGCTTCAATCGTATTTTGTATCTTGAACCGAGATGTATGCATTCGAGGAATCTTTTGTTGTAAGTGAAGATACTTTTGTTGACAAGCAACTAAGTAATTCTTTGATCAACAACAATAACTTTTCAAAAATTAATCTCTCCTAAGCGAATGTAGGGATTTGTTTAAGTAACAAAGTGATACAATTCACAGATTCATTACTCACAGATATAAAATCAATTATTAACTATACGTGAATAATAATTATATTATACCAATGGAATATTATAAAAACATTAAGTTAGTAAACATACTATTGTTTAATATGTTTCAATTGAGTTTCCGTGTACCATGTAGGTAGCATTTGTATTTTATATGTCTCCGATAATATTACATCTCCGAGCAAAAATATTTATGACTTGTAATTAGCGTTAAGGAACATACAAATCTTGATATATATATATTATACATTTAATTTTTTATTTTTTTTTTCGAGTATTATTTCCAATTCTACATCGGCAGACGTGATTATTAACTTTTCATGAATCGTAAAAGGCCTCGCGTAACGACGATAATTTACACGACACAAGCGTGTGACGAAATATTATGTAACGTGTTGTTGCACGGACCCCGAACTCGTGACGAGCTCTAAGCTTTCCACCGACGTGCACTACCGAGGACCGGGCTCGAAACCGAAGCGGTCGGACAACAGCTTACGGTGCACGTGCTCTTCAACGAGGCACTCTCGCGAACACTCGCTGTGCCGTGCACTCGGACGCTGGGGCCGACTGGCTACGTTTGAGGTAAGTCGAGAGTAATTTTTTTTTTTTTTTACTTGAAGC
Organism: Sipha maydis; assembly: GCA_034509805.1. Lineage (NCBI taxonomy): Eukaryota > Metazoa > Arthropoda > Insecta > Hemiptera > Aphididae > Sipha > Sipha maydis. Next base: position 40,468 of record JASXSY010003300.1, read on the forward strand.
TTAATGTTTAGCTCTTTCACTGCTGACCAAAAAAAGTCGAATGCATCTGCTGTGTGCTGACTACATTTTATAACCGGTATTTTCACCTTGTAAGGATAGATCCATCGAATCTAAAGAAATTGAAAAAAAAAAAAAATAATTGGACATAAACTTACCAGGTTAAAGATAAGTATATGACTCTTAGATAGTGGTTTTTAAAATGCGCTCGGTTGAATAAAATAAATTACAAAATAAATTACAAAATCAATTAAATATTAGATATTTAAATGTTATTGAATCGTTCATTAGTTTTTAATGCGATATACATATCTTTCATAAAAAAGTCATAATAGTCTTATAATAGAATATGAATATGATAGTGTAGGTAATCAATAATTTGATTTGAAATTTTCGAATTGTCAATATTAATTATAGTTTGGGAACCCTGGGAAATTAAATATTTTATACTACTTATAACTTATTTGATCATTTTCAATTTTTGTTTTTTAATTTGAAATCTTTGGATTCATCTAGTTATTCACCATGTGTTCACGTTATCAAATAAATTAAAAATACTATTGTTGATTTCTAAAATAATAGGACGCATACGAGTATGTGCGTCCATAACACCACAGAGTAGTTAACGGTATATATCAGTGAAAGGGTTAGTGGTATTTTCAGAAACGTGTGTATAACAAAAGGTAAAGATACAACAATAATAGGAAAAAGTACCTTGAAATTCACAATGTTTAATTAGTTAAACACCTATTCATATATTTCGTAAACGTTTTGGTTACATTTCTCAATTTTTCACCCAAAATTTGATTGTTTTCAATTAATTTCATGCAATACAAAATCTAACTCTACCAAACGAAACTTGTGACATTCCAATTTTTATATTTTTAGTTATGAATAAAAAAAAAAAAAAAATTAATTTAAAATGTATTTAAAATTAGCTGTTTTATAGAAACTATCTTGTATACGTTTATAAATAAGTAATAAACCATAATTACAGTATAATGTATTAATTGGATGATAATATAAATATGCGTGGGTTTTAGGAAAACCTTTAATTAAAAAAAGTACATAATGTTCTAAAACGGATGCAATCGACTATACAATTTTTTTTTAGAAGAACAAAGACAACATAGTATAGTAGCTAATCATGAAATGGGCGAGAGGCCAATCGGCGACTGCCGACCAGTTCACCCTTGAAAGTGTATCGATCACAGTGCGATCGAGTTTGATAGCAAAAGATTGGATCAATTTTCGAAATCACATTATGGAATTAACGTAACACGTCAACGTTCAGCGTGTCAACCGTGAACGTAATTATAAACAACAGCGTAACGTTTTCTCGACACTATTTCGAGTGACTTCCATCGTTGAGCTTGGACATTTTAAAAGGTTACGTGGGCCACCTGCTGTTGTCCATCAATGATAAAAATCATCGAGTGATTTTCCGGCACATCGCCGTTTCGAGATAGTGTTCGAAGGACGTAACCGTTTGGTAAAAAGTAAAAATTCGTGACGCTAAGCGGAAGGATTCATTCACTTTTACCGTATGTAAACATATGTTTAAAACGGTATATTAATATTTTGATACCGCAATAAAATTTATGTCGGTTCGATTTTCAATTAGACACAAATACACTAATGTCTGTTTTGTATTTTTTCAAATAAAATCTATATGATTTGAACAATATGAATTTATTCTTTTGTTGGTGTGCATGTTTTTTTTTTTTTTTTAACTCTGTATAAAAAATTTAAATATATTTTATTTACATATATTTATATGAAGATATACTTACAGATATTTGTATTATAAACCGTTTCCGTCCATTCCGTAAAACAATATTGCATTACATTATTACATTTAAAAAGTTAATTACAACACGATTTTGTCTCCACATTTTAATTTAATTATAAAAGTTTTCTAGTTTTTCAATTATTTTAACGCAGCAAATGTTATAGATAAATACAATAACATTAACAATCCAGTGCACGTCATGATGCGTTTTCATTGTAGTTTTAAAGATATTAACTTTCCCTTACCCGCCCATCACCCACCACTCATGCTTCTTCCGCTGCCTTTGAAACTCAAAAGCTTTTGGTCTTAAGTCCATTACATTTTGTCGTCCATTGTCGTCGATCGAAGCCGTTCTTCCGGACGTTTATAGATGTTACGCATTATTAATAATACCAAATAGATGTCGGACGAATTGCGAATAATCTATTTTTAGTATTACGTACAAATGCGGTACAACCATTGACGGTATTTCAAAAATCATCAAGTACAGCGTTATTATTACATACGCTGTCAACGAATGCGTTTGTTTCAATCGTAGTATAATTAATACCGGTTCTGTCGGCGTGATTATCGTTCTCCGCGAATGAATCACAAACGGTGGTAAAAATTCGAATTTTTGGAAGAAAAGAGGTAGAGACATGGAACTTACATCTAGCGTTGTATCGTGATAAGTACCTGGTCAAAAATTCTCTGGACTACTGTAAAAACTCTTGAAATATCATTTTTATTTTTTATTAATGTATTGTGTTTAAATTAATGAATAATACACGTACACCGATTTCGACGAGATTTTTAAAAATTCTATTTGCAATTAGATAGAACAATTGAAAATCTTGTTTCGGTACAGATGATGTTTGTTTTTCTAATTGGTAAAAATGCATCTGATTTCCGTTGAAATATAAACACTACCAAAAATATAATTAGTTAGTGATTTCTTTCATCGATTGAAATCGCTTAGGTAGTTAAAAAGATCTAGGAAATGTTGAAAATGTAAAATTAAAATTAGTGGTTGTGATTTGATCAAAGTACGTTTCAATAAATTATATTAGCCTATTTCTTACCATGTTTAAATTCATATAATAATCGATCTAAAATAAATTTATTTTCATTACCTACAATCGACTTTACTAGCGATGGGGTAATCTTCTTTCTGTTGGCCACTTTCTTATCAGATATATTTTCTTATTATAAATTGTCTATTAGCATGTCAAAACGGGTCAGATGCATCAGAACACGTATACTTGTTGCTCTCTAGTAGAGATACAGAGACAGATGTGGTTTCTACTGTTCTTGCTCGACTTGATGATACCAGTGGAGACCAGCTATTGGGCCATTTTCATGTCCATTATATTTTTACGTCACGTATTCGTAATTTATATCAATATTAAAAACACATCCATAGCATAGCACCATAATTTTTATGGATCAGAATCAAGTTTTCCGTAGTGTCTGAATTGTTAAAGCGGTGAGTTTTATCAATAGTGACAATAGTTATGATAATACATATGATCCAGGACTTTTCTACAGTGCTATTTCGGCGATTTATGTCGAATTTTTAAAAATATTTGTCGTACTTTTTTTTTCTGCTAATTCATTTTAAAATCTATTGTTGGTATTTATATTTTGTTTTTAATCACGATTTTGATTTTTCATTAGAAATATGTGTATTTATATTCGATTAAAGAACACGTTGTTAGTAACTCAACTTATATGTTTATACTGCTTGCCGTTTTCATTCGTAAACTGCTATTTTTCACTTTGATGTTAGCCACTTCAGAATCATGGGCGGTATAAACATTTTAGGAAGTGTAAAGATTTCTCTAAATTTAGTGTACCTTTCTTCGGCATCGGCAACATTTTTTTTGCACATTTCGCATTTAGTTTGTCGAATTCATATGTACAACTATCATGATGTAAAATAGCTATTATTAATATTAAAACGAATTATAATCATTAGGATGGACTTGTATGAAAAAATCGCTATCACACACATGCAGACATACTGTTACGGATTTTTTAACCGATACATTGTTCATAAAATGTTTTATATTATCGCCAAAACAGCAGCGCCAAAATAATCCCATCCGTTAATCATATAATACGAAACAGTATTTTGAATCTTGTAACATTTCCATATTTATTAATCGATTTTTTGTAGATACAGTTTTTTAGCTCGTTTTTTCAACCTTTTATTATATAACCCTCTTAGTTTCGATATCCATTGTGTATCCTGGTATATTTCGTAATATTTATCTTTCGAAAGCCAGCAATTCATCGCTATCCCCTAATTTTTGTGCTTATCAACCAGTCAACCTTTACGGCTAAGTCTATTACGGAAGGATGTTTATAAATAAATTTAAAATTTTTCAAGAAGAAAATATCTCTATTTGTTATAACAATTTACTTGGTAAACTAATTCTACACCCTAGACTTATGGAAATATAAAAATTTTACAACAAATTAACACACTAAAGGAATCGTTTTACAAAACGATTATTCTATTTTTACAATAGAATAATTGCTTCAGAGTAATGAGCTGCGTTGCACATAGTCACACAATGTATTTGTTCATTTTTTTTTTTTTTTTTTTACAGTTTCGACGTCAAAAGGTTTAATATTTATCACGGTAACGATTGTATACATACGAAACGCATATCGTTGATTTTAAAACATCAACATAATATTATGGTCATATGTTGTATATATATATGTGTGTGTGTTTGTTATACAATACATAATGTTCGGTTAATATTTTTCTTATTTATAACTCGCGCTTGAGGTGACGGGAAAGAACCGACATGTATGAGAATAAAATCTCTACACCGAATATTTCGGGACGGGAATGCTGTATAATAATATAAACAAACGAAATCATTTTCGGCACTGCGAAATTCTTTTCGACAAAAGAGGTATCTTCTCTCTCCTTCTTTCTGGTTCCCTCGACGTTTTCGTTGTAGCTGCGATTGCAATTTGCGGGCTGGTTGATTTATACACGTGGGACAGTTCGGTCTCTGCCTGTAAACCATCCCTGTGCGGTGAACGTAAAAAAATGTTTGAGTTCGTTGTTATCTCTCTCTTTCCCCCTCCGTCCGTCTCATTCCGCCGAAACAGTCGTTTATACCTTCATGTGTACATTTTTGTACGCATGTGTGAAGTTTACGGTTCAGTGACTAACGGTTTATGAATGACTCCCAAAGTGGCTTTTGTCGTTTGACAACCAATCCGTTTTAATAGGCCGGCGGGGGTGTGCACTGTTTTTAGGCGTTCCACGTACGATTTCTTTTCTTTCGTCGTCGTAAAAAAAAAAAAAAAAACTCGTGCCATGGTAATATAGTGAAACGAAATGAAATGAAATAAAAAAAAAAAAAAAAAATCCAAAAACCGAGAACAACAACAACAACTACTACTACTGTTACTACTACAACGCTATATAGTTCCCCACCACTCCAGCTTGCCCGTCGGAGCAACTTTTTGATATACTAAGCCAATTTGAATTCGAGGTTCGACCGCGGCTAATGCCGTTCGAAATTTATCGTGTTTTCCCTCTCGCAGCATCACGCTGTTAATAAAAATTTAAAAGTTTTTCCCTCCCTAACCTCGTTCACCCGTCCACGAATTAAAACGAATTATTATTTTTAAAACTTTGGCCCCGCCGTTTATTCGCGGAATCGAATAAAAAAAGCTACCGTTTCTTGAGTCTGATTAAACGCAAATCTAAAACGGCCATTTCGACGTGATTAAAATATTATTAGGTACAATAATACGCAGTACGCTTCGCGTTAGTTTCTGTATCACGCTATGTGTTCGACAAATATCTGGCAAGTACATATTATTATTATAATATAACACTACGGCTATGCCACCGGAGCAAATATTCGTTTAGTGGAGAATGTCGATATTTACGTCAAACTTTTGTCGGTTTTTTAGTATTTATTTATTTTTTCAATTCAAAGCTAATATATTAATATTACGATTATGGTAAACTTTTTGTTGGTTATCTCTTCCGCTAAATGTTTGAGTTTACCCGTATTCGCGCTAAACACTCGCACACACACAGACATATTATTACGAGTGATACTAAAGCGTACAAAAATGTTGGAAAGAAATCAGGACCGAGAAAAGATCGACACATGGAATCTCTCCTTAGATGAGGAGAATAAAAAGTGAATGGTACTAACCGAACACCTACCTACAGGGAACAATTTAGAGTGGCCAATGTGAAGAACAATTATTAGGCTGAGAGTAGGGGTTGGGCGATCCAAAGAAAACCAAGCAAAATGGGGCCTCATTCCTGAAGAGAATACATATTGTGATTGTGGACAGTTTCAGACCACGTCCCACCTAATAAGCTGCCCAATGTTATTACATTTTCCCAACTTCATGCACAATGGATGACATCATGTCAGCGACCGAAGAAGGAATAGAAGTGGCCAAATGTTGGCAAGTTAGTATCAGACACATAACTCTAAATATAACCATACTATATAATCAAATTATACTTACGCCAAATTAACTAATTAATTATTTATTTATTACTATTATTCATTTGTTTTATTTAATTAATGTTACCGACTTATAGCTCTTTATTTAAATTTTTAATTGATTTAATGTTAGTCGTATTTATGTACAAGGTTGCTTGACACGAAAAAAAAATTACGAGTAAGAAAACATTCGTCCGATTAACCTATTCGTTTTAAAGATAATAAGGAAAACATACTTATAATGACTACACATTAAAACCTAACAATAACGAAAACTGATAGGTTTCGGTATTATCCTACACGATTAAATATTAGTGGAAAGCGGCGGGTCAAAGGACTTGATTTTTACTTAGGGAAAATTTTAAAGCGTTTAATTTTTAAAGGGAGTGGTGTTTTTTTCTATCAAATCAGCATACTTTTAAAGAAAATAAATTGTATGTATAAATGTATTATACTTACGAATTCATTTTTATTTAAAATGCAGATGCTTATTGTATTGATTATGAAAAAAAAAAAAAAATATATAAAAAAATGGCAATTATCTGTTTATACGTAGAAAGTATAACATTTCTATCATAATACGAGCGAATTTGGAGACCAAAGGGGAGGATAACAGCCCCACTGATTTGGTGTGAGGTCAGACATTAGGAGACGATGGTAGTGGTGGTGGTGATAAATAATTTGTCCCCTCTGTACAATCACTTTGCGAGTAATATTTTTAACAAGTCCATTAATCGTGATTTCACTCGTTTTTCCCATGTCTTCCGTAGACATTCGCTGTTCAGGTACCAGTATGTTATTCGTGTCTACGAGCCGATCAATGTTTCCGTAATTCCGCACGCGTATTAATAATTTACGTACTGCGAGCATTACGATTTTTCGAGGGCACGCGTTAACGACGCGATTTCCGATTCAAAAGTTGGAAATAAAATTGCGACGGTCCGCGGTGTTTTTTTTTTTCTTCTCGAAAAATATAACCCGTCGGGGCTGGGCTACAACCTAATGCAATCAGCCGACCCGCGAAATCAATTTCACTAACGACCGACGATAATACCGATTCATGCCGTGAGGCCCGTGCACGCGTGTGTACAGTGTTGTGCCAGCCGTTGGCAGTGAATAAAATATGATAACGGAAAACACGTGTGTCGTGCAGCACAGCCGGTATTCGCTGCGCACTTGGTACGAGAATTCTTACCGTTCCTGAGACTTTAACAAATCGCATTCCGCGGCTAGGAACTGTACGAGGCGGTAGCGGTGTCGTATGCCATCTACGCAATAAATGTTACCTACAAATTTGCTATTCGCGTATGAATTATGTCGTATAATTATATAAAAAATCTCACTTCGTTTTAAACCGGAGCACTTCATAAATAAATGAAGATTGTCAACGAATGTTCTTAATTTAAGTTGAAATGTGATTTTTGTATTATTAAAAAATGTTTCGAACGTACTTGTTGTACTTATGGAGCGCTACCATTCTTCTTTGAGCTGCTTTTCTAGCAAATTAGCGGCACCACGCAATCTTTTACCATATTTCACCTTTATATGCTGCCCAATAACATTTCATAGTTTGAGTTTCAGCTCTGTAGATGTATATGTAGATAATAAATATTATTACGATTATATAGTTATCATCAGATGATAAATAGTATTTGTAGATAGCATACGACATATTCATTGCGTAGAAAACATACGACAACGCTACCTACGAGGTCGCGGCCAAGATTTTACCTAATCTACGAACGATTTCGCGTCTTTATTTTTACAATGCCACTTGCAGCGTCCGTAAACCGATATGTAATTTAAAAAAATTTCATAATGTACGTTGTTGCATTACTATAACTACTGTATGGTTAACGTAATACTTTTCTAGGCATCGTACAAAAGCAAACGACGTGAATATAGAGATAAATAACAACTGAATCGCGAGTCTTTTTTCTTTCTTTTTTTTGTTATTCGTATTCGAAATGACGTTAAATTATATTCGTATAAATTTCTCCCTCTGCATTTGTTATTGTACGCTTCGCAATCTATCTGTCCGTCACGTGTGACGTATACGGTACGTTTTAGTCGTGCGAAAAACACTTTTAAACAACGGTTTCATAAAACATTAACACTTTTATGCGTATAAAACACATTTCAACTACTATTAAAAAAGGGTTGGAATAGTCGAAAGCATTTGAATGCAAAATACAATATTATAACGGTGGTACATCAATTTTTGGTTGTTAACGTTCGAGTAAACTATCTTTGTGGCATAAACAACTACAAAGATTTTTCTTGCAAAATGAAATTTATTAATTTATAAATAAATAAAAAAATAGCTTATACATAGAAATAAATAAAAGCTTAACCAGGAGTATTATTAATAACGATAATTTTTTTAACTATTTCGCAATTTATTAACTTTGTATATATCTGATTGATGAAGTTTTAATTCGAAATATACTTTACATATAAATCATAATACTTCATGCTAAGCTTTTACATATATATTTACTTATTTCTATATACCTAGAAGCTATTTATCTGTTCTATATTAATTTACGAATATTGACCGTGGTATTGACGAAATTTGTATTTAAGTTTCTATTGTTTTATTAATATGTGCTGTTGTTACTAAAAAGTAAAATATTATGCTTGATTTTGGTCGATAAATGTAATCCTATTTTTATTTTTTTTTTCAAATCTCTCATACAACAAATATTAAAACATAATTTCAAGCTTTTAAGTGTATCTGAAACAACAAAAAAATGCATTATAATTATCTAAACGTGTTGGTGGCTTCGTGGTGTTTCACCCGTGGTATAATGTTGGTTAATACTATCCACTTTACACCTATCAGTAAAATTGCTACATCGAAACAATAAGGATAATGCTCTGGCGCATAAAAGAAAAGGATCTTTGTATTAAAAATAAATGCGGATTGGTTCAGATAATTACTGAAGTTTAATACATAAACATAATTTACTGGCTACGGATGTATATAATAATACGGATTTTGACCAGCTAAGATGGTCGTCGCGGTCGAACTACTGTTTCTTACACATTCGGCATTATCCATCGGCCTTAAAACAGTGACACGTATGATATATTGAAACGTAGTGTCTACTCAGCGAGTACATTATGTGCATACATAGTGTACTTGCTGAGTAGATGTATTAGATGTAGCATACATGTTATGAGCCTAGACTGACAACGATGCAACAATTGTTACACAGCGATTCGGAATCACCAACCTAGGAAGTGATTACCAGCTTCTTCTTGTCAAAACAAACTATCCGTAAGTTTCGGGCGCACGTGTGAGCACAACCCGACGACTGTATTACACGGTGTCATTGCTACTCACCCGTGGACGGTGGTGTCGGGAAATCTTGGAAAGTCCACCGACGAACACGAGACCTGCTGTTTTCGCGGCAGGGTGCGCACACGTGTTACGTTACCGTGTGTTTTCGCGGTTACATTAATTTCGGTACAATATACAACGGGAGTGCGGTACAAAACGTAATAATCTAAAATAATATACGAGGACACGAACCCACGGCGGCGGTCGTGTGTGCGTGCTCATAATTTACCAATCTTGTTATTAATACGTCATGCATCGTAGTGTACATGATGTGCGGCCAGACCACACCCCGAGGACACCTCGCGAGCCGGGCGAGGGTGAAAAAAAAAAATAAAACAAAATAAAATAGACCAAAATCGAGCGTCGGTCAAACTCTGTTTAATGTCGGTTCGACACGCTAACCGTCGATTCGCGTACGTATTTTTCCACGTATATATACATAATAGTAATAATAATGTTATACAGGTGCGCGCGTCAGTTTCGCTCGTCCGCCGCCGATTAACTGTTTAAATAAATCATCGGAACCTCCGCACGCACGGCGGCAAAATGGAAACGGACCGTCCGCGTGCGTCTAGTAGTAAGACTATCCGGTCGACTATAAATCGGGTCGGTGGAGAAGTATGAAGAGGAGGAGAAGGAGGAAGAGTAGGAGAGGAGTTGTCGGATAAACTTTCCGGAAAGAAAAACCGTATCGTGAGCACACGTATTGTTCCTGCTGTTCGGTTTATTTTTAATTATATATATTTAGAAATAAATAAATAAAATACCATTAAACGGACATCTGTAGTGCCGCAGACGCGGTTGTCAGACCAATGATATTCTGGACTCGGCGCATGGGTCCGCACCGCACCACTTACGCGTACGTACAGTCCAACTATTGCTTTTATTTATATTATTATAATTTTGATCCTAGACCGAACGGGATGCGTTGTAATACGTGCCCGGAGCTGTTTTAATTTCGATAAAACCGGCAGAGGTGAAAATTAGAAAACAAGTGATGCGCGCCGAAACTTGTCTTATTAGGTGGTAAATTGGTTTTATTGCCACGGCGGTTTCCATCATAATTTTGTGATTATCTCGTGTCACACGATCGCGTGAAACGATACATTTATAATTTTCAATCTGAAGTGCGCTAACATACGGATCTAATTCACGTTGAAAAATTAACAATCAACGGATTACGTATACTTTAATAGAACAATAATCGCTTGTAATTGCATGTTAGTAGTACTAAATAGGGATGCGAGTGATACCAGTGTTAAAATATCTCTCTTGCCCTACGTGGTTCTTGAGCCATAATTATAACATTGTCTAAATGCTCTGGGATCCATCAGAGATACGCGTCTACACGTTTTCAATTTCGTATTATTATTGTTTACAACATGTAGTACGACATTTTATTTTTTAAACACTTGTTTGAAAGCTGTACAAATGTTATAATTTCTAATTTTACTATACGATTCCGTGGAATATGTTACACATACTTCCCTTTTCCTCATGTTTTATTTGAATATAAAAGCAAAATGCATTCCTTTGGAAAACTCTGACTACGTGTTTCGTACAAAATATAATTTGTATTACATTAATGAAGTTTCATAGAATAGGTAAAAAGTGAACGGAATCCAAATGATTTCGCGATGATTACCTACATACTAAACGTGTAATAAACCGTGTGACAGACAATATGATGAAACTAAAACGCTCAGCAAAGAATGTAAAAGAAAAAAATAACGTTCAAAACAAATAGTACAAGTAATATTGCAACCGTACGGGTGAACAATCATCAAATATATATATTACGTGCGAAAAGAAGTAAACACAAGTATACTTGTGCAATGTTATCGAATGTAAACGTATATTTTTCTAAAAACATAATCAATGCGTGACCGTGTACAGATTCTTGAAGTCAATGGTTGTATCTACAGCGATAACAAGACACATTTCGTCGGATACATCGAATTAAACTTTGTTCGTCGACGAAAACGTACATGGAATCCGAAAACGCTTAGTATGGAATAAGCATCCGTTTTGTTTTCCGGAAAAGAAAATTTGAAATTGTATTATTTTTAAAATCAAATGAGAACGACAAGTGTACGCAGTGACTTAAGTATGACACTATTACTTGATCTAGAAAAAAACAAATAAAATAATGTTATTAAATAAAGTCATTCTCACGAAAATGCGTCAACGAGAATGTAAATATAACCATTATAGTTCGATAGTAAAGCGACATCGCACAAACAATAGCCAACTCCGAATTATTATTATACTCGCCGAACGTATATTACATTATCATCTATGCCATTGATTGGTGATTTAATAATATTTAATGATAAATATTGAGTACATAATTTTGTATTTCATCAGTAATTCCCAATTGGTCCATTGCTGGTAGCTTACGATAGAAATATAATACAAAGAGCCTTGAACGATGTCACAAAATATTAAATCTATAAAATATTACTATCAAACATAAAGCGGAGTAGTGTACACAATATACCTCGGCATACATTGACCTGAATATTTCGTCCAACGTAGTAGAAGCACTTGACGAAAGCCAAACTATGAAAGTATTACAAATATAATATTATATTAGTAATACGTATATTATAATATAAGTAAATTATAATTTTAAACTTGACATCTAGCATATTTAATACGTAACATCTAAAGGCTAATCATCTTTTCTGTTGAAACCTTAATTAAAAAAAAAAATCCTAAAAACCCTCATTATAATACCTGTGTATGTATAGGTTGTCCGACCGCGTTGCAATACTTAGTCGCTGCGCACCACCGGTTATGTGTGTATACATATTGTTATTGATATGGTTTGTTATACATTTAAATTATTTGTCGTATAGTACTATTTTGATCCAAAAACGGTAAATTAATCAAATGTATTCCGTAGAACGAACTTTAATATCCATGTTTGTTGTCTTACGTACTCAACAATGAATGTAGAAGAAACCTCGCGGTTGTTAATAAGTGACGAGAATGAACGAATTATATGCAGGGAATCGTGGTTGCTGTACACGTGCAAGTTTTGTTTGTCTAACGGAAAACATAAAATCCTTACCGAACATCATGTGAAGCCTATCCTCCCCGATCGTCGAAGGATTTAACCAGGTCCCATACGATAACCTATATTAATACGCGATCGCGTCGTTTTTCATTCTAAACACTACCCATATAGTATTTCACACGTTCGCGCTGATTAATTAATAATAATGTTATTAATTGATAATCCTTTCGATTCGTATGTTTTCGTAACCACGCGTGTCCATTTAAATAAGCGACGGATCAAATTCCTAGACTATTTGTTTTACCCGAACCGCACGTAGTATATTAATATCAAACGCGTAGACGATGCGAAAGTATAAAATATACGAGTATTTTGTACTGCAATGCCGTAAAATGTGATTTCGAACGCTTTTTCGTGTTCTACTGACATACTAATATACTGATATACTAAACTACTAAAGTACTGGAAAAAACTGTACTGAAGTACTTAGAAAAAATATTTATATGAAATTAGTATTGATTTAAAACTTTTAAAAGTTGTAAATTTATACTCAGATTTTCAATATTATCTAATTTTTTTCGACGTGTACGGTACTAAGTACGTATCATTATATTTCTTCGTAACTATTTCGGTAATTTTAAAATGCTACAGATGCACCAAACGTCTTTGTTTAAATTTACTTTTATTTCTTATGCCTTAAATCATATATATTACACTACGTGCCGCGGAAATAGTCAACAATTTTAATTTGTAGCGGTCGCTGTGAATGTTTACAATAGTGATCGGATTTCTAACGCAAAGTTTATGCGATTTTTTTTAATCGGGATGAATTGTTTACAATGTTATGGGAGTCTCGACAAGCCGCACTAGTGTACTACTGCCAACAGTGTCATACAAAAATTGTCGCGTAGTCAAACGGTGAATTAATAATCAAATGAGTAGTGTAAATCGACATTGTATTCGTGTATATTGTCATGATATTGTCATTAGTGCATGTATACAGTAAGGCCTAAATCGGTTCAAAAATTTTTTTACTATAATATATATATATATATAACTCATATATATTAGATGCTGTATTTGAATTAATAATTTAAATATACGTCTAGGTGGTCGAATTGGTTTTTTGTTTTTCTTTCAAGTAACTGTCACGCTTCGATTATTGTGATTATTACATTTTTATGATCATCAAATTGATTTACTCTTTGCTCCATTAAACGTAATCGCTAATTCATTCGATGAATTATTATTATAATACTAGAAAATTGTACAGAAATGCGATTTTGTAATGCACGATAAAACCATTTCGTCCAGTTTATGTGCATATATAGTAATGCGTGGGCAACACTTTTTTTTAATCTCGAAATCGAATTTTCTTATAAATAATACAAGCAGATTTAATCGGACATAAATAAAATACTACATTGCATTTTTTTTTCTTTTTTTTTTACTTTTTACTTCTCGAAGGCCCTCTCATAAATATTTGAAATATTTTTTTTTTTCTATCTGAAAATTGAATATCAAAAAAGCTCCCGTGAAATAACTAGTTCACCAAGCAATATTTTACTATACACGTACGTAACTCTCCAATTAACGAGCTGTGCGTTGCGTCATAATGTTACTTCTGGCCCACGGAGTTCTTCGAGTATAATGAGCATTGGTCTTAGGGCCATTATTTAATTTAGTAGCACCACAGGTGAGCGCAGACTTGTGATTGAGGGAATGCTTACAATACTATTGTATTCTATCTCAACTACACGAGTAGCTATAATTAATAAACTATAATGCATAAATAATTAAAGAAATATAAGTCTAATATTTTATTTAATATTGTGATGCAAAGGTCCCAATGATCGTGTTTTTCTAGAATTTTGTATATTTTTCTCGGATAGCTTCAACCATGTATGATTTGCATTTTCGTAATCAACCGTAGCTGTTGTGCTGTCGTAATAAGTTTTTGCACGAAAAAGTAGAACATTTTGTTCTTTGTTTTTCTATTACGAAACACATAATTTATTTTTACCAAATATTTTAGAATAAATTACAATTGATCCGAGTGACACGTAGTTTAAATACGGACCCGTCGCCCTTAGACTTGAATCGTAGGGCCGATAATAGATTCATAATATTTGGAGGTTGCCCGTTCACAACTAGCACCCCCGTATGTTCCAGGGGCGTATACAAGGGGGGGGGGGAATGGGGCGATCGCCCCCCCCCCTGGACATTGTTGAATGTATTTACAATAATTAATGTTATGGGTTATGAAAGTGGGTAAAAATTAGAAGTTTAAGCAAGCGAAACGATCGAAAAATGTTGATCCGCCGATTTATTTATAATCTGTACACTGTCGTTTATGTACACATTTTTTTATAAGAACCTATGATTTGAGTTCAAATTTTGCCCCCCCCCCTGGAAGAAGAGCTGAATACGCCCCTGGTATGTTCGCCTATGAATAGCACCTATCATTGCCGTTCGGAACGATATTTTCCATACAATCATAATAAAACATCGAAATCGTCGGTACGACATTTGTACGGAGTATGTGATTCCGAGTTAACCGCTAGCACGAGACGAGTAAAGTAAACGATTTGACGGTACCACCAACGCCCACCGGACGTTCAGAACCGTACGAATAATTAGAGACATACCCGTCTCGAGCACCGCGTGTCGTCTGCAAGTTGTGTCGACTAGCCGTATACCATAACGTTTCTCGGATGGATTACAATAATGGCCTGGAGTACATCGAGTCGCGTTCAACTTATTTCGATAACGTCTACATTCCGTTTATCCATATTTATGCAATATTCATGATATTATTGTTATACACAGCACTGCAATAATTTAATGTAATCACGTTTGACTGGCGTAAACGCTCGGTTGCCCGCTTAGTTTAACTGTTCTGCACAACCGGCATTCACAAACACGCGAAAAAGCTGTGGAATATTATTATCGACGAGCCGTGAACGGGTATAATACGTTTCGCACGGATTCGTCTCGAGTGGCCGGTACTTTTAGCGCGTTTCACGCGAGCGACTGGACCTAAAAGCACATCTGATTAAATGGTAAGAGCCAATTAGCGATCATCCGTCACCATCAATTAATTAGAACCGTAGTGAGAAAAGGTACACTTTATTCCCCTTCGATGAACGATCTGTTCGGGGATCACGTTCCGGAATCTATTTGTTCACAGCACATGATATTTTCCCCGAGTGACTTCAAACTATAGTGTCGATGTTTTGAAACCTTTTGCAGCGTGGTTAAAAAAAAAAAAAAAGTTAGAAAATAATAACAAAAATAACTTATTATGATCGAGTGCACTCGAGAGTCGCGGCTGTTGGAAGTATAGTAAACTCAAGCGATGGCGGGTTTTTATTACACGTGGGCGCATCAAAGTGTTCCATCAAGGGCGATAGATGCGTTCACTTTTATTGTATAAATCGTACTTCGCTTGACGTAACTACACCGAAGCCATTGGTGTAGTGCGTATAGTTTTTGAACGACCCTCAAGTCTGAACGTATGCGATTTTTTTTAAAATTTTTTGGTAAATTATGTTTTTTTTTTTCGTTTTTTTTCAAAAAAGCTCAAGATTGCCAGTATACAGGGCTTATTACTCTGAACATTTTGACGTTCCAACTCTCCGTCTTCATATACCTCATGATTTTTAGTAATATATATATATATATATATATTAATTTACAACAAAGTCGGTTATGAAACGTAATTTTGATGTACTTTCTTCTCGTTTTCCGATAGTTTCAAAGCACATTGACGATACTAAATAATTTAGCGTTATTGATTATGTCTTCCCGTCGCACAGGACATTTTGCACAGCATAGTATATCGTGCACGTCACGTTGAACGTGATACGTGATTTCGATTACCACCGACTACCCGTCCCACCGTGTGTATAGTGTTTCCGGTCGTCGTTGGGGCCAGAGAACGCGGAGGACTTCGAGACGCGCCGACGTTCGCATCAAGTTTTGAACTTCGAACACGAAGAATGACGACGACGGCACGATGTGGGGGATAATAACACAACTCGCCCCCGATCGAGTTATCCTATTTCTCGTTACGAAACGTAAACGCGCGCGTATCGTACGAGTATCGCGTCTGACGGACACCGAGTCACGTGCGACGGCTGATGGCGTGATGCGGTCTCTATGCGAACTTGCGTGACGCGGAGCCACCGGAAGTAAGCCCGAAAACTGCGTACGGGACGTGTAGCGATATGCAAATGCACAGGGATTTAACCGAAAAGCGCGTATGCACACGCGGTTGCTCGCCGAAACGTGAGTCGTGAAATGACGCGAGTCCGTCGTGTCCGGTACGGATTTCGTCGGTGGCATCGGTGGCGGTACACGTCTTAGGACTGGGCAGGTATTACCGGGTGAATCGTCCCTTCACGTTGTCCGAACGGCGTTTCAGGGATCGGATTCGTCATATCTCCGTGCCGCAGCCAATCACCGGCCGTCGGTACAGCTATCGAGATCCATATGACTTGGCACACGTTATCTAACACGTTAGCTTGCAACGGTAACATTTTATATACGCATATTTTAATCACGGAGTTTTAATTTAATAAAAAAAAAAAAATAAATAAATAAATAAATAAATAATAAATAAAATCGATATTTGAAGATTACATACGTAACTTAACTGATGACGTTTTCACGGTAGCTTTATGTTACGTATTACGAATCGTGTGATCGGAAGAAAACGTGAAAACCGAACAACATCGAATACATTGTAATCACGGTACGCAAAACCGGTAGAAAATAAATACGTTGTTTAAGATATTTTTAACAATCTTTTTGATAGCCTACATCGTTATATTATCGTTCCCATCTCCGGTAGTCTATACCACTCTCGATTCAACTCTTAACACTTACCCCATTCATGGTATTCCTTGTATAAAAAATAATATCAACCTTACCGGTTTTCTGATCTAGGTTTTATGCACATACTTCTAGCGATATTCTTGTAGTCTGTTGATTATTTAACCGCTTTGCTATAGTGTTTCATGATAAAAGCATAATGAAAACATTAGAAATAATTTATAATAATGTAAAGTCGTGGAGGAAATATTCTCTACACCTATACGGATATGAAATAAAAAGATTGACATAATTATATTTTGTAGTTTTCGTAATTTTTATCTGTAGCGTGGTCATGATTTGTTTGAAACAGTATATAAGCCGTATTCTAATTGAACGGTATTGTGATCCTAGCTGAACTCAAGATTTGGCCAAGAAAGGAAGACATCTTTCAAGGGCAAAGTCGTACTTTCAATGCATTGCACTTGCATTACCACACAGCACATAAATTATTATATACGTTTCATTGAAATATGTTGTTGGGTGAGAATTCAAGGGGAAATAAACACTGCGATAAGCACTATTATATCGTATTAAGCCATTGGTTTGCCAACCGGCGGCCCTCGACCCGAATCCGGTCCCACGCGTCTACTTTTTACGCATCCGATTCCAAAATGAGAGAATTTAATTGAATATAATTTAATTTTTTTCAATGCCTGGCCCGTGAGACTTTTTAATTTTGAATGAGGCCCAAGAGTCCAAAAAGGTAGCTGATCACTATATTGAGCCGTGGTATTTTT
The DNA here is from genome assembly GCA_034509805.1 of Sipha maydis. NCBI lineage: Eukaryota > Metazoa > Arthropoda > Insecta > Hemiptera > Aphididae > Sipha > Sipha maydis. The sequence goes on from JASXSY010003300.1 coordinate 58,721, forward strand.
TATTTTTATTTTTTTTAACTATAAAAAGACAGACAATTATAAGTCATTTTATTTTATGACGCAGAAAGTCGTCAATTTAAAAGAAAAATAATAAATCCTATACAAAACGACCATCTACACGTTTTACGGAATAAAATGTTTTGTTTTTATTTCCTCCCTCTACTGATTTGTATAATATCATTTATTTTTAGGACGGAAAAAAAAAAATCATTCTCGCGACGTTACTTAAAGAAAATATGCAAGAAACAAAATGTATTAATTTTTTCATCCCGATAAATCGAAAAAAACTGATAAAGATCCGAACCTTTGACGGCTCAGGATGCACCGCAATTAGTGTTGAATCCTCGCGGGGTAAAACTAACACCGCGCCGTGATATGCGTGGTGTTATCCGCTAGGGGATGATGTACCGAAAATGAAGTCTCGAATACGTACATACCTATATACTGTAATGTATAGGTGCGGTGTACGGGGGAACGGTTCGTCTGTATGAGGTATTTCTGATGGTTTCGCTCTCGGTGGTGTCCCGTGGAGCGTGAAAAACTTTTTCGGCTCGTCTCGCCCGCAGGGATTTCGGAACGGAGACTATATTTTGGAATTTGAGTGAAGAAGAAAAAAAAAAAAAAAAACCGGTAAGCGAAATAAACGGCAATAAATAAAATTCTCCGTTCGAAGCATATACAGTTAGTTACCTGAACGCACGCACGCCCACCGTACAATATAGTGGCTTCACGTTATAGAAGTTCTCACGTCACGACGGTCGGAGCGTGTATGTTTTACTGCTCATAAATCCGTGCGTATGTGTGCGTGTGTGTGTGTGTGTGTGTGTGTGCGCGCGCGCGCGTACATTACGCTCGTATGTTCTCACGCACACTTTCGTACACGAACACACCCACACGAACAATGCAGCTTTTGGGAATATTCTTATTAGCTGTAAATTACAAGCCGCGTGACCTAAACTTTTGTGCGCTCACGCACGCACGCACGCACGGTCAACAGACTTGTTTCAATAGACATCCGTGGTAGCGAGTAGCACGCGAGACGGGCCGAGATTCCTGACCGCCAAGCCAACTTCCGGCGGATAGTGCTTCGGGCCGCCGGTGAAGGATGCGACGATGATGAGTTCACAGTGGTGGCGAAAACGAGTGGTCGAAAACATTGCGGCGCGTCGGCGTGCGTGGCGCAGGACGTTTTGCAGGACTCATCGTAGTCGTCGTCGGTACCGTGTCTTACAGTGTGCTCGGTGGACATCGGCGAGTCGTGCGTAGACTTCTTACACGCACGCTGGTACACGTCTGGAACGACAATGTACTCGAAAACTTATCGCGGCATAACCGGCCACGACTAGTAAGTCCAATCCGGCTCGTTGATCTCGATTTTCTCCCCTTTTATTTGCTCGTTGTAAAATATCCGGAACAAATTTCAAACGATAGGGCGAAAGTGAAAATACTTTCCTAGCGTGAGTAGGTCCCTGATCAATTTCATCGAAAAAAGTTCGTACAATATACTATAGAATGCGCAATAACGTAGTAACGTAATGGAAAACGCAATACTAATATTATAAGCTGTAAATACTCATTGAAGTGTTGGATGGCGAGAATGAGCAATCGCAAAGCAATCACTTTTTGTATTGTTAACAGTGTATTATTTATAAGTTATTTAAGTTGAATTTTTCGTGATTTATTTTGAAATCTTTTAAAAAACGTATCATTCAATTCCTATTTTTCATAGGTTTATTCTCCGTAGACTTTCGTTTGTCTTCTCCTGGATTACACCCACCGCTGTCTTGTTGACTGAAATTAAACGTTACAGTTCTAGTTCGTTCATCACTCGCTACGCTATAGCAAAAGAATGGTGTGCCCTAGGTATAATGATTTTAGAGTTCGATTTCCAGAACTGCAATGGTGTTGTGCGACGTACTCAGAACGGTTACAGCGAACTCCTTAATCTGACCGAACGTCGAAAAAAACGGAAATTATCACAAATAACCTATAATGTTAAAGAAACAGAGCATACTGCGGGTTACCTAGGTTATCAGTGGCTCGTTTGGTGTACACTTTAAGTCGAAGAAGTTGTTTGGTTTGATTCCCTTTATAAACTTAGATCACCGTGAAATTCGATGTTGATTTTTTCACGAAAATGACGATACTCGGCAACGTAACCAACAATAATAAAATCACCAATGTAAACAATAATAAAGACATTTTTGTTTTATACTTTAAGTTTAGCAATGGAAGTCGATCGACTTTGAGTTTAAAAAGGATTTATTTTTTTATTTTTTTCTTGAAGCACGTATTTCTTTCGATTTTTCCCGTTGTAGTTAATTATATTTCAATTATATTTCTTAACATCGAGCAGTTTGCGATTACGAACTATTTGTTTTAAAATTTAAAAAAATTACGCATTTGTTTTTATCGGTCTATTCATTTTTTGAAAACTTAAATTACACTCAAAAATACCAGCGAGAGACAATAAAAAGTATATTTCACTATACTAATTTTAATTTTTTTTTCTTTAATCTAAATATTATTTAAAATTGATAATATTTTTGTTAGTAAAAACAAAAATATTTATTATAATTAGATTTTACAGCGAACGAAAATGAATTGTATAAGAATAGCCAATTATTAATATTAATTATCCTATTCATTTTTAATTGTTTGTATTTTTTTTTCCATTGCGAAAATTAAATGTTATTTATAGGATATTCGTGAATATAGTCTACTTAAGCATTGCAATTTTTTTTAAATCTGTAACATTATTTTTCAAGTTATTTGCTAGTATTTACAATTCAATTTTTAGAATTTGCTAGTCCAAACTTTTACCGTGAAACCAAAAAATTAAAAGAGGCCAACTTCACGTAGCCCTTCACGTATTTAACTAAAGCTTTGAAATCAGTACCATACGAAACCTATTTATTAGCAAAAATTCGTCTGCCCATTTTTAGAATTTGCAAATCATTTAGTTGGCCACTAACTTTTGGTGTTGTGCAGTTTGCATGATGTTTTGCCCCTGAAAGTGTGAAATGAGTATCAATGAAAGCTAATGTTTATAGTAAGTATTTGCTCTCCGCACCCTTTAATATTCAACAGCTGCTTCGAAAAAAGTACTTTGTAAAAGAAACACTTTTAATTTATAACTGTTTATCTGTATTTTAACTATGGTACATATTACTATTTATTAGTATATAAAGTACCTTTTTTTTTCAATATTTATATTAGTAAGAACAACCGAATAACTATAATGCTAAATTACTTGTTTAGTATCAAATGACGATTCCTTATTTAAGTTTAAACATACATTTGTCAACTGTATTTGTAAGGGTACTATATATATAAATATTTAATAAATATTTATATATTTTACATTTAAAACATACTTGAAAATCACAACGTGCCAAGGACGATTTAGGAATTTAGTTGTCTTATATACTCGTATATACCCTTGGCACGTTGTGATTTTCAAGTATGTTTTAAATCATCGTAGAAATGAGATACTTTATTAGATGCAGTATGTTTATTATATTTAAATAACATGGGAATAATGAATCATATGATTTTACTTTGTATGTATTACAAGTTTTCTTTATTTACTAATATATAGGATTGTCGTTAAATAAGACATTATTCATAGAATTCGACAAATTTAAAAAACTAATATTGAATTTACTGTCCGTTCACATTTTTACTGTAACTGTAGTTAAAAATATACATAAATATATAACACGTATATATGTATATGATTATGTTATCGAACGGTCTGTATTGTTTGTTCTTTACCAACACCTAATTTGAATGAAACCGATTTTATTCGCAGTCGTTTAGACTCACATGAACCATTTTTTTCTGAAACAATATCAGCTTTATCCCGTACTTTTTGAATATTTTCATCACAAAGCTAATGTATTCATTGATAATATGATAATAATATGTCAAATATAATAAAAAAATAAAATATTTGATAATATAATATGTCAAATGTATCCGTCAACAATTACGAGTATAATTTATAAAATAAATAAAATAAAATATTGTATAGATTTAAAAATCGATTTGTGGTGGCCAATGTTTTGCAATACTAATAAGTAAAACTTTGAACTTGTCTTCATTAAAAGTATTCCTCCACAAATCCACAGTGCACAAATCCATTGCCAAATTATCGTAACTGTACAATAAGTTATTACTACTACCAGCGTGGCAGCATGGTTCTCACTAAATGTCTTAGTGTCCTAAATGTTACCCAGCCTGTCTATAAAAATACATACACAAATACTGTGACACTGGTAAAAAATAGAATTAGAAATAGAATCGCGTAAAAACGGCGTCGCTATAACAAATAATATGAGGTAGTCGCGATAATGCACAAGTACCAATATTTTAATTTGTAGTTATTATTGAAAACACTATTAGGTCGGTCAAAAATTATGTGCAATATTATTATACTATTCAGGTTTGATTATATGGCTTATTAAATTTTCGAAGTATATTAATTTTTTTTCTTAAACTAAAACACACATTCTCAAAATAAATATAAAAATGTATATGTTACCAATAGAATAAAACAGTTTAAATTATTGTCAAACAGCATCAAATTCGTTTTAGTTTCAAATCAGAGTCACAGTGGCGTCAACGAGAACAGGACCAGCAAAAGAGACAACACCGGTTAGAACACCTGGTCGAACAATATTTACATAATTTTTATTTTTTTTATTTTTGTTATTAATATTGATGTATAATTTTTATTTGTTCGATTCGTACCAGCCAGTGGTACTCAAGAATTTTCGGATATCATTTATTCCATACGTATTTAACTGAACATTGAACACACATGGTGTTTAAAGGTGGTGTGATTTTATACGGTCTTCTACCCGAGAGAGTTTTATGGAACATAACAAAAACACGGATACCAATCGATAAAATAAACGATATAATCCGTACATCCGAATAAAACGGATTTTGCGGTAAAATGTTCTTTTACCCCCAAAATCTAACAGCGTGCGTTTTATACGTTTTGTATTCATTAAGATTTAATTTTTTGGAAAAGCCAAACAGTGATACGAACGGCTCTCGGTACAAATGTTATTAACCACTCTAAAAAACCAAAAATCGTTGCACTTATGTTTGATTTATCAAGATTAAAAAAATTTAAAATTATATTGTACATGGTGAACCCACTCGGTAAATAGTCACTTTGAGAGATTTATTTTTTAAATATGTCTAGTGCGATCTTTTTTAAGTTAAAAATGGTCCTTGAATTATTGAACAGATTATGTCAAATATCGTTAAATTAATATGCAATTATTATCGATTGACGATTTTGATCCAACTATCGTAATACAACCTTGGTAAAATAAAAATTAAAAAATGATAGTTTCTATATATCTTCTCGAAACTATGACCTGCGTGTCACTAAAACTTTTAATTTAAGAAGACATGACACACCTGTATTTGAAGCATAAGAATACATTTAACGCGCCACAAAACCAGTCACTATGATATTAATGGATGAGGCTCATTTTTTTTCTCATTTAAAAGAAAACATCACTATTGTCATGTACTGTTTTAATGTTAACATATGTAAGATTTTTAGTTTTATTTAAAGTTATAAACGATTATCGAAATAAGTTATTGTAAAAAAAGAAGCTCCATTATATCTAGTTCATTTTTTTTTTTTTTTTAACAAATTTCAAATTTTAAATTTTACTAAATGGTTTTTTTTACGCAAAATATCGTTTTTCTACTTTTAAAATCAAAGGGAAATTATTTTTTGATCTATGGACGCGATCAGGATCATACGTATGCGTTCAAACTATAGTCCGAATCTATTTAATGTTAGACAAATAATGTAATTTTGTGTATCACGATCTAATAAGGAAAAATAATATTCGATAAAGATGTCCTAAGTGAGAACAAAAATATAAATCCCCGGTTTTTTGTTTTTTTATTATTATAACGAGAAGATCTTAGTATACAACTGAATCGCTTTTATTCAAATATATCGAACAAATCATAATAATTTGTCAAAGAATATTACAAGTTAATGTGTCATATCTATGGTCATCTTATATTACTTCGCCACAGTGAAACACGACGCTGACCCATCTGTATCACAAGTGCAAGGATCGTCGGCCAGCTCGTCCTGAAATCTGTTGACCAACGTGTCCTGCAGTCACGTAGGCCAATTCGGATCTTACCGAAGTTCACAAAATCTCATACAACATTCTATATACTTTGTAATATATATTTACAATTAGCATTAAATAATGTGCTTTGAACAACATTACGTAATGATCGTGAGAGTTGGAATACAACGATCGACCGTACAGATCAAGAATCGATAGGCGCTAGCGGTTCTTCGGAATCGTTTCGTACGAATATCAAACGTAACCTAAATTAACTGAAAGGGATGGAAGTACCGGCGGCGGCATGTCTCTGTATCAAGTATTTGATAAAACAATATCATGCGTAATACGAATATTATACACGGGCAGATGGCAGATCGCACGAGTTTGTTCGGAAATTGTATTACTATTTATTATTATTATTATTGTTGTTATTGTTGCGACGTCGAGCGAACTTCCGAAACTTTAAGGGATCGTTCCGTGGATTCGATGACGTTACGGTTTTTTCGTTTCTGCTTCTTTCTTTTATCGTCGTGCACGACGCTGCTGTAATGTACCGGCACGGCACGCGACATTTCCGATTCCTCTGGTCGACCGCAACAATAATAATGGGGTTTCGGGCGTTGCGGGGGTGGCACGGTAATAATAATAATAATATTAATAATAATAATAACGATGCGCGCGTGAGCACGGTGCATACATATTATAATACGTGATATTATAATAATACACTAGCGACCGGGTGGGTGCAGACGACGGTGGTGCGGTCGTCGCAATATAAGGAAGCGTCGTAACAGATGACATTTACCCCCCGGACGAGCGAGAGACAAACTAGTTTATCATATTGCAATCCGTGTGTTGTTCGAAACACATTTATCTTATTTTCCTCTTCCGCGAAACCGCATATGTATGACATTACGTATGCGCAATATAACGACAGCGGCAAATGCCGCGCGGGCGTCTGACCTGCATAATAAAGATTCGGTTGGAATTCCTCGACCATTCCGTTTCGTTACGCGGTAAGTTTTTATTTATTTTTTTCGCCCCTCGTCTCACATCCCAGTCATACCCTTAAAGCGCACCCCTAACGGCTTTAAGGTTTGATTATTCTCAAACGTCACACGCGTCGTCCGTTCGCCACCCCTGCGCTATCCCGCGCGAATCCCAACACGCGCGTAAGTTCCGTCGCCGCAGAATGCATTATAATAATAGTAATAGCAAACGAATAGGTACTTTATCGTACTTGTATGGTTGCCTCTCGTGACTTTAACTCTGGAGCTGAATCAATGTCAAGGGGACTGAGGAGGGGGCACAACCACGGGCCGCAAGTTGAGACGGGTTGCAGTGAGTTTTATAAACGTTAGCAAATAATAAGTACTGTATTGACAACTAACTGTGATTATACTGCAATATACAAATATATGTACTATACTTATTTTAATTAAGATTTATTTCAAATAACTAAAATTGGATAAAATAATAAAAAAAATTTGTGTGAAAACGTTTTACCAAAAGTGTCCTAACCTTAAGCCGCTCTTATATTATAACCAGAATCTGGCCCCGTTTTAACTCGCCCGCAAAACGACAAGCTAATGATTTTACCGGTTTCCTCTATCTTCCCGTCATTATCAATAGAGAATATTTATAGATCGCAAATCGAATTCGAACCCGACGGACAAACGCGTTCTTCGATTACCAACTTTAGACACTCGACGCCTTCCACCGCGATTATCTCGCTAGATATAATTAATCATAACTACTTTTATTCCCAAACCGCACGACTGTGATGATCGATGGTTCAAATTGTTTTATCAATATTTAAACTAATCGTCGTTTTTTTACCGTTTATTAAAGATAATATAAGCTGCGGAAAATTGAATTCATGGTTCTACGCTAAATAGAAGTGCGTTAGGCGAAAAGCGCAAAAATTACTGATACGATTTCTGAATATCTAGAACATTGCGTGGTTGTCGTATATGTACCTACAATATTTTGAAACTCGATTTAACATAAGGATGACATTAGACGTGAGTACAAAGTTACCGGTATCCCACCCGCCACCCGGTTGCATTCCATTGGAACTAACGGAAAACCTCACGCGCGACAATAGCATTGCAATCATTGCATTCTAGTCGATGCGTTTATTCATTATTCATTTAGGGTTCCGTGTACGGTTTATTAAAGTAACATGTCACGGTACATTCCGTTCCGTTGCTCAGAAAAAAAAGAGTTTTGAATATTGAATTAAATCTCGAACCGGTATGCGCATTTAGATCGTTTGCATGCGAGCACTATGTGTAGCTGCGGTCACAACGTTTTCCGCGCCTATACTCCCGTCGTTTTTCACGAGTACCGCACTGCATTACGGTTTTTTTTTTTTTTTTTTTTTTCGGTACGGCTTATCCATAACATTTTTTTCTCGTGTCAAATCACCCGCAAACTAAAAAATAAAAATACACGATATTTTCGTAGTTTTGTGCAAGCGTATAGTTTATGATACAGGACGCTTGGCTTCTTTAAATTATATCTAATACGAAATAGACAGTACGATTCGCATGTTTTTCAAAACAGGTACAACATTTAAACCGCATCTGCGTGTTCCCTGTCCGTTTATCTAATCGCTGGTACGTTGTAAACAATATAATTGTTTCCAAGTGGCGTACCCGTGGGATACGATTTGGAAGAGTCTGATCGGTTTCAACTAAAAAACTGTAATAACTGAAAAATAAGTCAGTATTCATAAAAAAAAAAAAAAAAAATTAGAAACCCTATTTAATACAATAAATTACGTTTTGTGATAAAGTTTGACTCTGGAAACAACGCGATGGTATCTACGTGTTTGATGTTGTTCAAGAATCAAATCACACTATTGATGTTTTCCTTAAGTGCCCTGAATATGGGGAGGTGCGGCTTCTTCAGTCCCCCCTGTCATTTGGTCACAGACGTAGACGAAAAAATAAAATCGTGTTCACCGCACTCAATATTTACGACAGCCGTTCCGTATACAACGACACGAGTTAATAATTGACATCTAACGTATACACCGGTAAAGTTGGCAAACACGACCCAAATTACCAATAGCGATATTTAAGACGGAAATAATACGAATAATCGCGTGGATTTAATCGCTGGTCGTCGCAGGCGTAACCCTTTAGTATTGTACCGAATCGGCCGCGTTTCCATTAAATTGTTTTTATTTCTTTCGTTCTAAGTTTGGTCACGTTTACCCTGGTAACACACACGTCGCCCGTTTATTATGACCGAATTACAAAACCGTCTTCGGTCTAGTGTGTTATTACGCGTGTGTTATTATTATCGTCGTCGTCATTATCGCAGCAATCGATACTATTATTTAAATGTCGTAGGCGAGGGAGGAGTTCCGCGACCCTCGTGTATAATAACTACTGGAACATTAATGGTTGCGTTTGTCAACATAATAAATTGACGTGTTGCTCCCCTGACCACTCCTTACCACGTGTTCACCGTCGTATTATTTACGTTGCCGAATCGAGTGGCACGCGGCTGAGTTGTTTTCGAAACATATTCAATAATTCGTTACCGGAGTGGTGTGCTCGATAAAAATACTTAATGACATCTATCGAATTACGTTAAATTGCATACACGCGGTCGCGCGCGTAATACGGAACCGATTAACGAATTACTCTAAATAGTACATTGTATGATTATGTTTTGTCTGTATCTTCACGCGCGTGTCGAGGATGAAAAGAATCGTCGTGCATCGAACATTAATCGGGGGAAAAAAAAAGTGTTACAACACCGAAAATATAGTGTACGAAATAATAATAAATCGATGAACGATTACGAATTATCGTGTGTAACGCTTATACTAAATTCGTTTACGAGTGTTTATAATGACGTGTAAAATTATATTTTCGACGGTTACGAAATTGCGTAAGAATGGTTGGGAAAAAAATCTACGAAAAATCTACGAACTTAGTGTTACGTTTTATGTTTCGTATCCAACATTTTCTTCGTATTCGTGAGTTAGTGGGATTATAGTAAAAAATGGAAGTGACCTGTTGCAGCATCGGTATTTGTACACGTCAATAGGTTTTACTAATGTAACGACTAAAAAAAATGTTAAGAAAACATTTAATATTTTAGTCAGAGGTGGTTTAACATTCTTCACTTATATGTTCTAGAACAAATGATACCACCCGACCACGACAAAACCGCATTCTAAAAACAAAATTTTAGTCATCGCTTTACTGAAAAAAATCTTACGTCATTACTGCATCTGCTGCATTTTTGATTAAACAAATTATTCGTGTTCATATCACCTATCATGGGCTACCGTGGGTCCAAGTGCCCGTTATGACACCCACACCGCTGCTAAGTTTCCGACGGCCGTAACACGTTAGGGCACAAAACGATATTTTTACTTGAGATTCGAGAAAACGATTAGGAACACACGTTTAGGTACACTTTTTTTCAGACCCAAAAAAGCAACACAACGTTTGGGTAACATAATATTTTTAAAATAATACTACGTTTGGGTACCAACGTTTAGGTTCAAATTTTATTTTTTAGAGCCTATTAGCGTTAAATGTTTATTATTTATTTTTTATTACTAATATTTTAATTATTTTATTAAAACAAAATATTTAGTAATTTATTCAATTAAATTCTTATGTTATTTATTTACTTATCTATAGGTGTTTATTTTTTTTCCGTGTTTATAAAGTGTACCCAAACGTGTCTTAAATATTATGTGTATTGTGTGTCCAAACGTTCTCTGATTTACCAGGTAAAATTATAAAATACCTTTTATTATATGTGTCCAAACGTTGTATCTATTTGTACCCAAACGTGTTGGCTTTTGGGTCAATGTGACCAAACGTTCAGCGCCCTTTCCGACGGCCCGGTAAACCGTATGATACGGTTTCAAGCCACCACTTGATCGCACTCGTATTATGTTCCGCGATGGCTTTTCCCGAACAGCAAATAAGTGTCTTCGAAACCGATTCTTATGGTTACTCGTGAAACAGACCGGATAAACGTGTAACTTCTCTTACCGGAGCTCGACGCACCCGGGGCTCAGGGACGCAAAAACGACCGTACACGTTTTGTTGATTAGATGGCAGAAAAAATAAAAATAATGGAGAACCGTTGTCAGGTACACGTTTCAGTTCAGCGGCGGCCTCCGTACGCACGATGACGTGCCGCGCGACATTTGCGGATTAACGTCACAGTGTTCTCCCGAATTTTCATTATTATTATTATTCCCCCCCCCTCCGTAAACGTCAAATTAATTTTCTTTGCGCGGTTGTACGCGGTTCACGTTCCGGGAGATCAGTGGCATACGCGCGCCTACGTGTGCATCGTGTTCGACCCATCCGTAGCGCCGGTGTATTATGTTCAGGAAGCGGTCGAAAACGATCCGGGAGAATAGGAAATGAGGAGAGAAGAAAACGAAATACAGACATGTCCAAAACGATCCGCTGCCCGGAACGGTCTGCACGAAGTTGACATGAAGTTTGCTGGCAAGTTAAGTGCATGGCCAACAGTGTGCGTGGACTTCTCGCGCGGGCAGCATGCATATACCTGTCGCTCTAAAACGACAGCGGGTGTTTTCACTGTAATTGTGCTTGTGGCGACATCGTTTATTTCTTCCGACTCGTCCGGAACACGATGATATCCGTACGTGATGATCAGGGTTCGGGACTTCAAGCATTTGCTTTCATTTTTGGCTTAACAAATAATCTAGCAAAGTCTAGACAATTTTTTTTTTTTTTTTTTTGATAAAATGAATTAATTTTTTTTCGGTTTTTAGTAAAAGAAGTGAAATGTATTTTTCAGAGAGATCACAAAATTGACAAGGAGAGTATAATAAAAAAGTTGATAACTTTTCAGAAATTTAAAAAGCTATGATGTTAGTTATATAAAGAAAACGGTTAGTGGCATTCGGGGACTGCCGCGATAAAGCTTTTGCATATTAAATAAATAAGAAGTTGATGTAATTTTAAATTTTTTTATTATTCTAGTTATTCAGGAATTTGTATCATAGCAACTATGATATTCCATTAATTACGGGATTCCACAGGTAGTGGTCACGCTTTTTCATTACGAAAAATTTTTTTTCAGTCACTACACCAGGCCTGCGATAAAAGCTATGCAATAGCTTAAAAAATTGTGTCGATAGATTTTTCGTAGTTTTTATTTTTTTTATTTTAATATGTAAAAATTAATAAAAATAATAATTTTTAAATGCTTATCTTAGTGCTGTTTACAGCATTTTGGTGATGGTTATTGAATACTAATACGGTCTTTTAATTTTAATAAAAAGTGACTAAAACCTAAGCCTCTAATAATTGAGCATTAAATTTACAGATTCAATTGTAATTGAAAATCTGGTCGTACCCACACAGCATAGATATATTTATTATATATTTAATAAATATTTTAAAAAAAAATAAAATATTTAATAAATATTCAATATCTATCAGTTATGAATTGTTAAACATTGAATTAAGTACTAAATACTTATACAGTTTTAAATTCTCATTAATTTTTAAAATATTTGTTTTCGAATGTTAATAATTTCTTATTAGATGTTTCAGATTCAACAAGAAAATCAAATATATATTCAATGTTGTTTTAAATTTTTATGTTAAATATTTAAATTCCAATCATATGTAAAATGTAGTGTTACATTATTTAATAATGTTTCAATCTTTATCGTTGTCAAACGCTGTGTAGGTATGCACTCAACACCGATGGCATTACGAGGTATTAACAATTTTTCCGCGCATCAAATATCGCGTCATCTGTAAAATGTTGTATTTTCCCTGAAGCGTATTTACTTTTATCAAGAGACACATCAATGATTGTGTTCACGTGCGGACGAATGAATAAACAAAAATCGTTTTAGTTATGAAATCGGGATAGAAACGTATTTCGTGTTTGCTATTTCCATTGAATAATATTTAAAATAGTATTTACCTGATATGCCGTCATATGTCCACCAATCTTCCCACATGACCGTAGATAACACTGAAACAATTTAAATTACATTCGATCAGTTAAATCATGTTGTCAATTCAAGGCCTACCGATTATTAAACGAGAATATTTCGATGATAAGCGCATGCGGTCTTATGTATATCGATTTCCGCGGCGCTGTTATCATTCAAGATCGTTCACGTAGAACAAGATTATCAACATTTATTATGTTAATAATAATAATACTAACAATAAAACATGAAAAGTCGATTAAAAAAAATATAATGTATATGGTTTTGACGTGTTCAGCATAACGATATAACGCTGCGGTACTAACCACAACACTGTAGTATATGGACGACATTTGAACCATCCAAACCTAAAGAACAAGCTCAGTTCAAATTTTTACTCGGCACAGATTTTAAATTTACCGCGTTATTGATTAACATCGCTACAATAAGACCAACATTTCGAATGAAAATAATTTGTTACGTTTTGCACGATTTTTTGTCTGCATTTCAACAATAAATTTACTTTCAGAATAAGAAAAAGTTTTCAAATTAATGTTTTCTCGATTTTCTGTTCTTAGACTACTACATCGTAATATGTTGTAGACGTTTAAAACCGATTCGGTTCGTTGATAATTCCATATTTGAAGAATCGCGTACGGCACAGCATTTACCGACTCGTCGACGATCGTGTACGACAAAACCAGCGCGCGTTTTCACGGAAACAATGGACTCGCACTGCGATGGACGCACAGTGTCGGTAAAATTAAACGATTCGCCGGCCGTACCAGAGCACCGCAAGTTGCGTGTAATATGCAAACTATGTCTGTAGTTTAGTCGCACGGAAAATGAGCTTTCGCCGATTCCGCACCTCGCCGCGGTCGGCGAATAGTTTAAAACCATTATCGAAATCGGTTTTTTTCCTCCTCTTATCGCTCTCCGCATGTCCGTCGCTTACACCACGGTTACCAGACACATCAAACCGACCCTATGAAACGCGCGAAAAGAAACCCTCGAAATTAACGCGCAACAATGTTTCCGAGCGCAACAAAGTGTACGTATAAGGTGATCTCAAGTTTTTGATCGCGTTAAAACCCTACACTGCACGAATTAATTTCGATGGTGTAATTTTTAGCTGAAAAAATTATTTTCAGTCGTAAATCAAGTGTGTTACACTCGCACTGCACACATCACGTTCCGCAATCGAATACTTGTTACATAATATCGTATGTAGATTTATTTTACGGATGGTATCTTCTGCCATAGTTGTACACGTACACTTTATATTGCATTGATCGTTTGTGTTGTTTTGCGAATTACAACGGTGAGATTCACATTTTTACAAAAACATCCTTTCTTGTCAAAATATTTGCGTGCATAAAAACGTTTGAAATAAAATTGTCCTTCGGACGTCATCTCTTTTAACTCGTAGCTGTGTGTACATGCATTTCAATTTTCAATAAAAAAATAATTACATTTCTTTGCAAACGTTTCCGTTGAGCTTTTTTAATAAAAGAAAAAAAGAAAAATAGAAGTTGATAAGTGCTTGCACATAATAAATGTAAGTTTCACGAAGCGTTCTAAGTGATTAATACAATAATGTATGTTTACTACGCCCATAGCAATGTTTTAAAAACTGCAAATATCCAAATCATTGGCAAATGGGATTTTTTGATTTTGCGTTTTATGAAAAATATATTGACGTTACGGTTTTGGAATAAAAATTCGTTCTGACGTTTTATTTTTAAACGAACTATGAAGGATTCTTCCAATATTCAAATTCATAAATTCGTGTATTTGAATTCAAAATCGGATCTGATGACTTCCATTAACTTAAATCAAAACAGCCAATCTTGAAGTGTGTTCTTAAGTGCTTCGGCCAAGTAGTTGTAATAAGTACTCGTATTAGCTATTGTCCACGAGTAACACTATCGACTATGACGATTGCATTGGTCATAATTTTAGCCGTGACTTTAATGACCTCAAAGAAATCCAGTAACCCCCAAAGAGTTCTTAACTATGCACTAATTATTCTTTTATTAATATAGATATTTTTCGTATAAATAATTGTTATGCTTTATACAATGTATCGGAAAATGAGTTTAATTATATTTAAACAAAATTGTATATATTGGAAACCAATGGGGAAGAGACCGTGTGGACGTCCAAAGAAAAGATGGTTGGACGTAGTCGAGAAAAACTTAAAAAAGAATAAGATTAAAATAAATAGGAGAAATAAGATCCATGATCGGGAGAAGTGGGACGAAGTTGTGATTAGTGCAAAAACTCTTGTAGAGTAGATCAAGCCAGAAGATGAAAAAGAAGAAGAATTTAATATTATTGTTGTCTGAAAATCTTATACAAAGGCGTATACTTATTCGATAAATCACGCGAGGTTATAATTTCATATGGGGGGGGACCATAAAAGGAGGAAAAAATTAGCCTATAACTCAAAAATTGTCAACAGTCGTCCAAACAATCGAATTCTCGTCGCACGTTCAAAAATGCACGAAAATGTGTGACGTTTTGACGATTCGTACGTCGCACGGAAAACTTTGAGGAAAACGACGCACAATGCACTGAAATCTCAGCCGTATTGTTACGAACAACGTAAAATCCCATCGGGAGGGGGGGATGGCTGCGTCGACGTCGTTCACGTTCGCAATCGTGCAGCGGATTTTATAGTTTTGCTAAAATTATTTCCCGATCCGTCGCTGTAGTAGCACTGCACGGTAACGGATAACGAATCATTTCGTATCCGTGTCGGCAGCGTTCGATCATTACGAACGAAATAAGCGCATGCGATGTTGCTCGCCCGTCGTGTTCGTGCGCCTTGACACGCGAATAACCGGTGAAAATATTGATACCCGTTTCGGATGTAAATCGACGTGTGCCGTTCCTTGTCCGCAATGACGATACGTGTCACGGCGCTGAGACTTTTCGCGTTGATTCAATTGAAACGATGCATGTCCAGCGAGGTCCGAAGCGAACGATGTGACGACGTCGTCGCCGCGAAAACGTACGACATCGGTGATCGATTCGTTCGTATCATCCGGTTGAACGAGAGGAGGATGAAAGATAGAAATATATTCGGAGCGCAGTGGCTCTCAAACCGTACCCTAGGGCTACGCAAAAGCGATCTAGGGCGGCTAAGTTTTTCGACCTTATCTCATCCACGTGTCCACTGATCTCTCGAGCATCAGCATTTTGTACAAACACCAATCTTTGTTCAGACGTACGCGTCAAAGTAGCGCCAATCGTTAATAATTAATATATCATTCACAATCACGTTAAGAATTCGGAAAATGCTCGCGTATCGTCAACACGGTTCGACTGTTGTACTAAAACAATAATGTCGATCGATTAAAGGTCTTTAATAAGTAATTTAATTACTTTTTGACAACCATATGCTGTTTGTGTGTGCTATTTTAGCACAGAAACAAATTAAAATATAAAGAAATTTAATAAATGTATAGAACGATAACAATTCAAATACATTTTGAAAAATATTTTTAACGAGAAAAATAATCGGATTCTCCCTCCTTGCTGTCGGCCTGTTATAACTTATTATTGGGCAACCGATTTAGTGATCCTCGCTGTACACGATTTTTCAGTTCATTAATCGTTAACCGTCATTTAGATTGTTCGAATACTAATCTTTGGTCGAAATTGCACAAACTATACCTTAAAACACGTGTCGTTTAAATCATGTTAATGACACGTTTTGTTCTCGATGCGATTTCGTCGAATTATTATTATTTTTTTTTTTCGGTTGACAAACACGATACGGGATAGTGTTATTGTTTAACACCTTAACGTGCAATTTTCGATAAATCATCCGAAACCGAGGAAAATCGAAACGATAATAATAGAGAAAATCGCTGAGAAAACCAATGCGATACACGTACGATTGTAATCCCACGATCGAATTATTTCGGTTATGCATTCCAACGGTTATCCTGATCCCTAGTTATTTGCACGAAATAAAATCAAACACACAGAACGTTTCTCTCTTACACACACACACACACACACACACACTTGCACACTTGCACACGCATAAGCACAAACAATTACGTAAGACGCCGAAGGCACAGTCTTTTCTCGTACCTATGTAACGGCGTGTAATAATAAACGACATCCGTGTATAATTGACAGTACCGTCTCCGGATGTACGAGCGACGCATTACATTATATTGTGCGTTTCTTCCGCGTCGAGCAATTAGTCGAATTGAAACCCCGCGCTTGCCGCGGCCTGAATGTCCCGAACGTTTACTCTGCACGCCGCACCATACGTTTCCAGGCTTTCACATGCATCACCGATGACTGTAAAATTAACATAATGCACGCGTCTCCCGAAAACAAATCGCGTCGCGACCGTGTAATGCGGTGTAACACGAGTACAGCGCCGTCGCGCTACAGGGTGTCCGTCAACGGTCCAACAATTGCGATCCGTCCCATACGGTTCGCGAACGTATTCCAACGGACGGTTCTTCTGTATTTAACGTGACGATTTTTTTTTTTTTTTTACGGAAACGCGACATTTTCATCGCCGTAACGTTATTGCCTTACCAGTTATAGTTTTCCGTCGCATTGCTCTGCTAATATGGTTTTCAAACAATCGTAATTTATGTAGCGCACACTCGTAATGACCATAGGTAAAAAAAAAAAAAATGGTTGTAGAGCTACACATAATATACGGGTAGGTTAGTTATTACGTTACTAATATGTCAGTTCGTATACGTATACGTCAGTTCGTTAATATCGGTCATTGTTGCACGTATATATCATCAGACATTATAATAATTATAATTATTTTTCACGATCAACGAATTTATCATGTGATTTTTCTATTCTTAGTCGTCTGGAGTGCAAGTCGATCTGCTTGAGTCTTGTAGTTTTAGAGACAAAAGAGAAATTGTTGTTTTTTAAGGTGATCACGCGATACTTGGATTTAGTGATTATAAATATTGTTGCGGAGCGGGAAGTTTGAGTCGAAAACGCATAAGTTGATTTTGTTGGACTACGGAGCGGTAAAAGTGCTATAAATAATGAATGATAAAAAAAAAACATAAAACATAATCAAGGGGGGGTAATTAACAAAAGGATGAGTGTATCGCTTTAAAATTTAAATTGAACTTGATGTTACCGAGCCATTTACTACGAGTATACTAAAAAACTACTGACAACATCTTCAGTTAAATATGGAAATACATTGTTATTTGTATGTAATATATGCATATCAGATGATAAACAAACAATGACATTAAAATAAATACCTTGAGAACTCATTGAGTAGTACGAAAACGGAAGGGTATGAAAAATCGTCGATTTGAATAATACATTAACGTATTTATATTTATACAATATAGCCGTATAAGTTTATATTTATATATATAAAAAAAAAAAAAACAGAATTGTTTCGTTCAGTACATCGACACATCATGATACCTATATCAAAATTAATTAACCCTCGTGGGACACCCTGTATAATACTTATCTCTTCATTGTTCGCCTCGCGTCATATCATGCGTCACGAGTCGTAGTTGTTTAATAGCAGTATGTATTATGACGTTATGTTATTATTCGTCGCCGCGAGAGCGATTGGATTATGATATGGCAGGTACGAGTTCCCAACGTAAAAAAATTATGACGATCCGTAAACGGACGAAAAATTGCGTACGCTTGTGGATATAAATTTACATACGAATGCTGTTAAGTTGGGTGCGATTAATCGAACCATTGATGCGATATTTTCGTTGAACTCAACTCGACTGCGCAATCGAAAAACACCCAGATATAACGCAAAAATACTGAAAAAAACGTGATTGTTTATCGTAATCACGCATAATATTGTAGGTGAACTTTTAATATTTCTGTTACAGCAAACAATGTTCTATATTTTTTTTCTACATTTTCACTTAATCGATAATTATCATTTAGCTTAACGTACGTAGCAATGAGTATTGTTTTTTATGGAACCTGTTGATAAACGTGGTTTCTGTTAAACATTTTATAAATTAAAATCAATTTTAGCAACAGTTAAAGTAATTTGATTGAAAGTTCAACATAATAGTTTGAAAAAAAATACTATATTATAATAAAGAAGTAGACGTTTATATTAAATCTGTATATAAAAAAAACATTAGTTATATTCCTAGCACTGAATTTAAACCTTTTTATAAAATAATTATTTTAAACTATAACAAAATTACTATAATATACGATAGAAAAGTAATACATGAGTAAATCCATCGTTGATACGTGGGTACTGGAAAACATACCTTAAATGCGGCGATGCAGTGTCGGAATAGTGCCGGAACTATTGCATAACATAACACTTTTTATAAATAAATATGTTTGATTTCATATATGTAATTTTCAAGTAGTGAAACATTTTGTTTTCGATATACCTAAATAAATATTTTTAATGTTTTGGTTTCTATTAACGAAATCAGATTATTTACTACAGTAAGTCGTTTGTTTGAAAATGTAAAAGTTAATTTTCATTTAAATACATTCAAGTTAGGAAGGGTGTAGTAAATCAGCAATGTAAATAGAATAAATAAGACTAGAGTTGTTTAATTTGATTTTGCATTATATTTTTCCCTTTTTTGGACAAATATCTGATCATCGTACGAACCATATATAGTTATATACACTAACTCACTACCTAATACAGTTTCAATATGTATATAGTAAATCATCTTCCTATAAAAATTATATAACGGTGTAGTATTTATAGCTACGTTTTGACGAAAAAAAAAAAAAAAAATCATGGCACCGCGATTTTCGCCGCATGGAAGGTTGGGCTGTGAGATGATAAAGGATAAAGGACGTGCGGAATAAAGGCGTGCGAAGGTGAAAGTGTGTGAAAAATATGGTTTTGCATAATGTTTACGTATATAGTATAATATACGTGCGCAGTACGAGGAAGTCGTGAAATTAAATTACATTAAAACGATTCCGCGATAACACTCGTTCGGACGCATACATAGGCAGTTTTGAGAATGAGATAGAAAGATAGACACTGACAGAGAGAGAGAAAGAGAGCGCGGGGAAGGATGGAAACGTTTAAAGGGAGGAAGGAGGAGGAATTAAACAAATCAACCGGCAAAGTTATAACCGCGGTCGTTAAAATGTGGTTGGCATGGTATTTTTGCTGTTGTTAATGCGACGTGTGTCTTCCGCGCTATTATAGCACCCGTCGTCGTCGTTGTCATTATAATCGTCGTCGGTCGGCCGACCGGTCGGTCTGTCGGTCGCGTGAACCCGTTTATTGTGCGTGTGTATGTGCAAACAACACTACGGAGTATTACGACCGTTTTCGAATTAATTAAAAAGCGTTTATCTCACTCGGCCATCTTCGACCGTGTTATGCCACCATTTGCATAATACGCGTATTACCAAGTTGCACGTGTAACGTACAGGGTGATTCTTTTATCGCAAATAACATGTCCGTTCGCGAGTTCCGCTTTCGTCTCGACCGCCATTCAAGCCCGTATAGTTTTTACAACAAAGCAATAACGAATAGACGACCACCGCCTGTCGACAGTTAAATGATTTTATAATTTTTACTTTTATCAACGTTACTAAATACGATTAGAATCACAAGGCACCTGCATGAAGTATATCAACAAACGTTTTCGCGCCATCCCAGTAACTAGTCCACGCCCATGTCCAGTTTTTATATTTCGAGCTCACTATCACCGATGATTTTGAAACGTATTAACGTACCGCCACGAGCGTCATTTAAGACGAAACAAAATAATTGTTGGCCAAAGCGGATCCGTTATAAAACGGTATAATATTAATATATATATATATGAATGTACACTACATAGACCATCGTTTGACCGACGTCCGGCCGTACTTCGTTGCAACGTATAGCACATCGCGATACTTCGCTCGCGCACTTCATACCATCCCTGATAGCCACCACAGTAATAATAATATTATTATCAACATATTAAGTTTCCATAGCGAACGGAATCACTTCGTCCAACTGCCGTTGTACACCACGACTTGCGCACGTTCAAGGGATATTGTTTTATGAAAATCGAAACCCAACGAGAGCGACGTGGTTTGTTACGTGATCCCGCGTAAGTTAAGTTAGACTGCCTACGTTTCAATTAACAGCCGGACGTCTCACGTAGGGAATACGATGAAATAAAAAATATTGGGCATCAGTAGTTCCATCACCAAACCTATCGGCTACATTCGATTGAAAAAGCACAAGGTATAGATTTAGCGAAAGAGGAGAACGTTTCACGTCATGTGGTACGTTTGTCGTAAACGGATTTTAACAGTATATTTTTGAATAATAAAAATCGCTCGATCAACTTTCCTAAGTTAATAAGATTTACGATTGGCGATTACGATCACTATAAGCTCTTAGGAAATATTACGTTCGACAACCGCAATTATTTGTCATGCGAATATTTATTTGTGTTGCGCATAACAGTCCCCATATGGGTAATTTATTTTAATCGATTGAAGTTTAGTCTAACACTGCTGCTACACTTCAGAATTGACTTGTGATCTTCGAAAAGCTTAAGTAATTCCGATCGAAAGTTAGAATAGAACGTTAACTTGGAGGAAAACAGTATAATTTTTAATGCTCATATTACGAGTACATATATGGTACACTGTACAATAATAATATACTAAATGGTGTTGAATAATCATAACAATAATAATAATAACAATTTATAAATTAATCCGTTTTCAAATATTGATGATTCGGTTTTGGCATTTAATATTATACGTAATGCATCGGCCATAAATTATTTTTAGTAATTTTAACTTCTAAATATATGTACATTGAATATGTATATATGTATATATTATATGAGTGGTAAGTTGTGAACAAAGTGAACAGTCGTACATAAGGAACACTTTGGAGAGCAGTATCCAACCTTGGTATGCATAAGAGGAATGACAATGCTTTATAACGTAATACAAATATTCAAATAACTCATAAATATATATATCATCATCATGTTGATTAATTACGAGAATAATATAATTTATATTATTTTATAAAATAATAAAATGTTGTATTCTATAAACATTGGTCTTACATGATCATACAATAAATCATAATACTGATATAAGATATATACTTATATATATATATATATACTTTATTTAATTGAAATAAAAAATAACCAATACTGATATAAGATGGTTATTTTTTATTTCAATTAAATAAAGTATTGATGTTAAGCAAAAGCGTACTGGGACGGGAAAAGTTAAATACGACCGAAGCAAGTAGACTTTTAATGGTTAGCTAAAGACCAGCGTTTTTTTTTTAAAAAAAAAAACCCTAAACAGCAATCCTTCGTTATTCGCGATTGACTACGCGATCAAATTTTATTTATACCACACAATTTTATCGATGCTATACGAGTACTGTCGATATTTTAAGTTGATTAATTTTTGGGATAATTGTAGTGATACTGCTAGGTTTAACTCTACAACTAAGTATGTACTTGCCAATTAAAAACCGTGTGAGGTGTCTACACATGTACGGGGAATAATCGTCAGTTGTTCAGTTATCAGGTTATATTTGCAAAACGTTGGATGGATTAAAAAGTGTTGATACCGTAGCGTTATTTGTTAGAAAGTACGAACAAAATAAATCCGGTGTTCTACAAATACGAAAAAGTTAAGAAACATTACGACGCATAGTTACGGAAAGTGGTCCTGTTTATTTAATAATTATGTACGTAATTGTAGAAAATACGTTTTAACAACGATGTGATTTTTTAAATCAAAAATATTAAACCGAACCTCTTTTATGCATTACATTATCGTCCCGTTATCCACGGTCCCGTTGTCCGCGAACATTTTATGGAACGCAATATTCGCGGATAACCAGGGATTACTGTAGGTATGTGCCGGGATGATGAGGAAGCTGATACTAAAATTACGTTGTTGCCCTCGGTCGGCAAAACCTTAAATACAGCACTGAACGGTGATATGTTGTCGGTTTCAACGTCGTACGCGTGCATGCGGTCTCGTATGTGGTTGTTTCGGGCCGTCGCGGAGAAGTGAGAAATCCGTTAACGGAAAAAAACCGACATGCTAATCCGTCGCGTTGTGCGTCGACTGCGCGGTGCAGTCCGGAGAAAAGAAAAATTATGTCCGTTCGGTGAATTAAAACCGATTGCGCATACATTAGCGGGGGCTTATTGTTTTATGCCGAGCAAAAGGGTCATCGCGATAATGAAAGTCGCGAGCGTGCTACCCCGTCGTAATACGTTCGCTATTCCGAACCACTGCGCTCGTCCGTCCGACCCTGAAACGGGCGGCGGTTAATTGAAAACGCAATATTCAAATATTTGTGACCGACAATTGAACACGAAGATAAAAAATTAAGAGTAAAAAGAAAAAGTTGATAAATATACTAGCGAATAATCGAACGTAGCATCTCACGACGAGCCATCGGTACGACGCACAACCGGTGCGGACGACGTGTTTGCTAAAACGTACAGGTTGCGCCATAAGAAATGGACTGATTAGAAAATGTAAGAAAACAAGGACCTCGAAAATTCGATCGAATTAAAAGTTTAGTGTACTTACAAGATTCTGTAACAGATGCGGTTTGAAGTGTGGAGCAAAACGTGTTCCGTAGTGACCACGATGGCAATCTCCATGGATACACTTGGTATGTGCATCCTTTTCTTAACACTTGTCAACGATAGTCAGGGTGAATTGCGAAAAAGGAGACAGGGATGAACTCGGACTGAGATACCCAGGAGGGAAGGAATTCTTAAAATTCGAACGATACACACCAAATATTGTAGTATGTTAAGTTGCACGGTTTTTATTAAAAGTTTAAAGTACATTTTAATTATTTCAATAAATCATGTATTTAATTGATTAAGAATTTATTCCTGGTTGTAATCATGATTGTCAGGTCTGAATTATAGTTTTTTTGTTTTTCGATCACTTTTCCCCTAAGATCTATCATAGTATGATATAGATTAGACAATAATAATTATTCGGTAGGTGTGACAACGGATTCGAGGTAAACACAGTTGTGGCAACGATATTACACACATACATATTTATATGTACAATATACTATAACGCGGTAGTATATTGTATATTTACGGTATACCATAGTGTACAAAAAGCGATTAGCATGAAACCCGTTCGATACATATCTATATAACATCTAGATCTACAGACCAGAACTACGACCCTACTTGGCCACGTATCTCTACGATAATCTTTCGCTCAGGCCGTGTGCATAATCCCACGTCCGGTCGATCATATTGAACAGTTACGGGTTCAACGTAGGCGCGTCAAATAGCCGCAGAGATTTTTACCGCACGTGTAAATAAAGATTTTCTCGAGTCGGATGTAACCCGTTCTCGAAAACTGTACATAATATCATACGACCTCTAGAACGAGTGTTTGTTTTTTTTATACATTTTTTTTATCATAAAAACAAAACAAGCTTGAAGTATTTCTGTTCACCTATCGTCGATGACGTTGTCATAACAATAAAACACACACGTCCCTTGTAGTCCTAACCGTTATTTTTTTTTAAATCACGGCACGGATCGATTCACATGTATATAATATCCCGAGTAAGGGGGAATATAGATCGCCGATCAGTCCTAAATCCACCCTTATTACGTGAAATATATTGTGTGGGAACACGTGCATTCAGAGAGCAGTCAATTTTTTTTTTTTTGCGTCCTTACCTAGTAAACGCATTGAGATATACGAGTTTTGTTGGACTAACATGCGAAAACTACAAATTAATAGCATTAAAAACTGTTTTTGAAACGTAATTTTACAATTTCAAAATTAAATTAAATGTTTATTTGATTGGAAAATGTTATGAAACCTATTGACGTGATTTATTTCGAGTCAAACGTTTAAACTTTTACATCGATAAGTTGTGTGTGTGTGTGTGTGTTATAGAGCTTACAGGACTGATGAACCTGAAATATACACTTTAGTTGTAAGGGATTAATATATAAAATAACTGATGGTCTCTCAACTGTTTCGTATTTATTTTTTTTAAATAAATAATAATAACACTTAAGACGAATAATTCTGAAGTCTGTAAAAAATAATCACATACATAAATTATTGTTTTATATTTTATAAATTCAAAATTTTATTGATTTGGATGAGAATGAAAAAAAATAACAACATTTTATTATTCAGCTTTTATTTTCACCATATTATGGTATTATACATTTTTTATTTCAAAACAGAAAACTTTTCAGAGAAAATCTTATATCGAAATAAGTAGCTTATAAATATTTAAAATTACGATAAGTGTATAGTTATTCGGGAAATATCATTAACAGCGGTGGAATGTTCGCGTGAGATATAATGCAATTGATTCTATTTGCATATGTTTCGATTCCGTATGAGTGGTCGACGGAAACATGATATTTTATTATATTGTATGTGTGACATTAATTAAAACCAAATTTCTAAAACATATTTTTAAGAAATTAAATGTTGACTTCGGCACGCCCCTAAATTCCAAACATATCATTGCACTTTTATTAAATTATACTACTGGCGGTCACGCTATTATTATTTTTTTTCCTCCCTAAATAATTATACAACAACACACACGATTATTAAAATTACACGTTACAATTAAGTATATTACATTTCCACCAACGTCAACCCGGTTTATAGAATATTAACGAATCCCAACGTAAAAATAAACATTCCGGTCAGGTATGACAATAATGTTATGAACACGATCTATACTTCATTAAATTATATTAGTCTTATTTTAAACATTAAATATTTTGGTCACGTGTTAATTATTACAAGCTTTAACTCCGTCGTATTAGATAAATTCTCCCTTCAAAATGATCGATTAAAAATATTAAGTATATATCGATCTGTCATATTTATGTAATAAATGGTACACATGTCAGATATGTAATGGATAAGACTGGGCCGTAATATCAAATTTAGTAAAATTAGAAACGATAAAATAAAAAAGAATTATAGTATAAGACAAATAAAATGTATTGCATATAACATTACGGAAAAAAAAAATAAATACATTTTCTTAAGTCTATTTATTATTGATTTTGATTTTGATTGACAATTTAAATTTAGTTATAGTGCGGGCCGCATAAATTTGTTAAAGAGCCGCTTAGTAGGTAACGTTGATCTTAGCGATCCGTAATTATTTGATACTCGTTGGAAACTGACATTTTTGTTAATCTTTTATTTATATTTTTGAGCACCAAACGTGTGACCTCTCTCAATATCTGCAGTGAGTGCCAGACAGAACCTTGTTTAGAAAGTATTGCTCTTTTATCGATTGCGTGAGTTGGACAACACAGATGGTGCTCGTAGAAGGTTAGAATTGCAAATTCTTAGAAAGAAGAAAAATTTAAAGAAGAAGGATTATACTACGATTTTGACTAAATTCAAATTTTAGTATATTCATTCGTATTGTCTACGAATAAAACGTATTCGTAGTAATTTTTAAAAACGTTTAATCATTGTAATGAATTTTTACATGTCAATCGTGAATTTTCGGTAAATTTTTCAATGCAATATTATGATTTAATATAAATTATATTTAAGTATATCGATTAAAAAAAAAAAAAAATCACTAGACAAATTATATACCTAAGGAATAAAAATTCCTGGAAAATCAATCAATTTCTACACAGTGTTTTTGTTTGTATTATCACCCACGTGTTAAATTAGAATCGTTTCGATGCAAGGCAGTATCTATTCTATTTTTTAATATTACCAATACTATTTTATACTATTTTTTAGACGTATAAGGCAGGAGTATAATTATACTAATCTTAATTATAATTATAATAATAATAATAATAATAATATATTTTTAATAGGAATGGTGTGTATAACCTTTCAAACTCAATAACAATGGTCAATATTTAATTTAACATGTGTACATTACGTATAATACTGGGTAAAGTGATGGTGTTCAGCGTTTTAGTTAAAAAGGGAAAACGGCCGCTTTTAAAATTACATTTCAAACAAAAATTATTATTCTCAGACTCTTAAAAAACAATTTAACCTTTAAATCCGAAACGGTTATTAGTTTAATGCTTGTTTGTTCAATTATCGGTTTTATAATAGAACACACACACCAAGTTCGTTTTATTTCTCTCCTCCTCTCCATCTTCCACTACCCTACTCTTCGCATCAAGTACTCTCTCACCATTCGTATGTATTTATGTACATGTGTATATATGAATACTCGTTATTTCGTTGTATACTTAATTACATTGTTTGTGTTTGGGAGTGCAAAGCCATAACATCACCAAAGTGCTTTAAAGTCCCATAAAATAACCTCATAATGTACGCGGCGTCCGTGTTTACGTAAACCACATTTAACCGTGAATATACAAATGCAGCAAAGCAAAATAATTATTATTGGTGTCCTTAAATAAATGGAACGTATAACACTACAGACGAGTTTTATTCAATCGAGGCCTTTTTAATATTAATATTCGTAAAACCAACGCGAAACAACTAAATCATTTTAATGAAATAATACCATTATTTGGTTAAAACAGTTTCGATGCGGTTACAATAAGAAAGATAGAGAGTGAGAGAGAGAGGGAACGGCGATAGGTATCTTTCCTACTCATTCTCGAATTATAATTTAATATTTATTTTTTATTTTTTTTTTAATTCTGTTTATACCTATGGAAATCATTGTTTTCAATGTGATTTTCAATATTTACTGGAGCCGTGGATTCGTCAGATTCGACGTGATGTTCTCAACAGAAATAATCATAATATATTTATGAAATAAAAACGTTGTTTTCACAATAATATCGAATACAGTTTTAATATAACTCGTTCAAGTATATAACATAATATTTTTTAAATTTTATGTTTCTCGTATGAAAGATGATGATTCATTATCAAGCCTTACATATAAATAAAAAAAAAAGTGTCTTTCGTTATTAGTTATTTAAATGTTCTTCAACATTTGTGCTTAATGTTATTAAAAATCTTAATGTTTTTCAAGGTTAACGTTTTCTGTTATTAGATGTTATAATGTTATTTAAGTTTTGCTTTTAACGTTATTTAAATTTTTCATTTTATGTTACGAAGACAAATATTTAGTCAAATTTTAGTTTAAATATAAAACTTATGACTGCTTATTGTTTTTAAAAATTATAAAATGTCATGTAGTAAAATCAAAAGTGTAAACTAGAGTCATTCCTCTAAGATTGTATTTAATATAACTAATAACTAGTTTAAAAAAAAAAAAAAGTAAAAACAAAGCTATACAATTTTTTTATTCTGCACCTCAGCTTGAATGGATTAACTTTAGATTTTAAAGTATTATACATCAAACTAAAATCTATAATTATAGATGAAATAATAATATTTTTTTTTTATATAATAATGTGTACCTACATACCTATATATTTTCTTTCGATGTTTTTCCATCAATTGTTTTCTGTTTTGTTATCCATTATAATATTCGATTATCGTTTTCGATATGTTATTCAATATACATTTCGATTATCAAATATCATTCTGTATACGTTATTTATTATAAATTTAATTCAATTATGGTTTGCGGAAAGTTATTCAATATAATTTCCAATCGGTTATTAATTGCAAAACGCTATTAATTAACTATTTTAATTGTTTTTGGAAAGTTAAACGTTATTATGATAACGTCATAAAAACGTTTTGAAGCCTTGTTAATTATCAATTCACTATCAACATATTATTTTGATTACGTTTTATAACTTACATAATATGTATAAATAACTTTGCAATAACTTTATTCTTCTAATTTTCATATCTATACATATTATGTATTGCAAAGTTATTTATATTATTTTTCAATGACTTAAACATTACGTTTTTTTTTTTTTACTGAAAACGTATTCAAAAAGTAATTACTCTAGCCAGGCCAGGTGTTATAAAATAACGAGTCTAAGAGCAAGTAGTAAAAATAGACTCTACCAAAGCTCCAAACTTATAACTCTTCAAAAAAATACCTTTAAATAGTTTATGATACATGTGCAGAACATTAAAAAATAATTACACAAAATATAATGCTTAAAATGTTCATACATTTATAGAAATCTATATATATATATATATAAATCTATATATACATTTATACTTTACTAATATAGTCATTAAATACTTAGTTAATAAAATAAAAAAAAAAAATAATAGTAAAAAAATAAATTAAAATGTATACGTTATGTACAATATATTACTTTTCAATATTGTTTGATTAAAACCGATTGATGGTTATACATCATGTCTTGAAGATAATAATATAAATTATTTTAAGGATTCGTTAGTTTTAAACGTACTGGCTACGTGCACTTATTTTTAAAATACTTGTTCATTATAATAGTATACCACAGGAATCGTTAAACGTAATCAAATTGCAATTAAAATACTAAAAAAAAAAAATATTTTATTTATTGAAACCGTGTTTTATGCACATTCGAATTACGAAATGGTGGTTTATTGAGATATCATTGTTCTCAATTTTCTATATTTTACGTATTTTTTTTTTTGTATTCTCATATTCTTCTGACCGCAACACATAACAGTGAGAGTCTTGAGGGTGCTTTTTTCCCTGTGAATCTAGGCCCGATAAGAATAGATGTTTCGTCCTCCTCCACTAATATCGTTCGTCGAATACTGGTTAAGACCGTAAACGGTATTATCAAACACGTGTATCCGTAGTCTTAAAAAGCGTTCGATTATTTATAGTTGAGCATGAAACAACCGGGAGACGATAATATTATCAAAATATATTATAGCAATGTCGTGCGGCAAAAGTCACGCGACGAATTTCCCACCGATTTGTTTCCATTAAACCATGGCGATATTTATATTGGTCTTTTTTTTTTCGCGTAACGGTAATGGTTGAAAATCCTGCGCGACCGACGGACACCCCGATTAATAACCGTGGTCAAGGATCACGCGACGATGACGACGACACCACGGACATGATTGACGACCCGAGACTTAGATAAATCGAGAAAACAATATTATACACTTTCCGTTCGTCGTATCCATCGACCGGATTTGCGATAGTTTGTAAACCGTTGCACGCACACTTGTATTTATGTATGAAACGGCCACGCCTGTAATTTGACTGCCTCCCCTCTCAATTCCGACTCCGAGTTTCCTAAAATATGTATTACACTCGTAATATATAGTCTGGTCCGTCGTTAGAAGATGGAATCGTGTGCGATCATTGGGAAACTATTGTGGAAATAATATTACAACACATCAAATGTATGATCGAACCTTTGAACAGAACAAAATATAGAATACCTACTAGATGAGTTATGCGTCCACGACCGGGAGGTCGCTTACTGAATTCGATAAGAAAAAATACAATTTAGATATGATAAAAAAATTGTTTGATTGAAAAAAGCGCACAATCGTTGTTTGTTTTAATGATAATCATTTATTCACTGACACATACCTCAGTTGTTAATCGTTGAATAAATTAAAATATTTCCTCGACAACCAATATGTAAACGAATTCGTACACCCAACATTTTTTCGACCCGTGAAAATGTGCTTTTCGAAAAAGTATTCTTTATTGCACATTTAGAGTGTTAGAGAGGAACCACTTTACATTGATCATAGTATAATTGTCCGTAAAACACGCTTTGTTCGAAAGTCTGTGGGTTTAATTTTTACATAAAATAAGTGAAAATTAGACCCATAATTATCAAAAATCTTAACAACATTTTGAAACGACTGAAAAAATAATAAATATTCTACTAATCGTGTTCAAAGCAATTATAATTAAATTTATTTTTGTTTTTCTTGAGGTTTCTAGAAAACATTGATTACAAGGTGTGATAATAAAACTTGAATGTTGTATATTGTTTTAGATTCTGAACGGAGTGCTTTTGCATATTAAATAAATAAGAAGTTGATGTAATTTAAAATTTTTAGATTCTGAACGGAGTGAAGAATGTATTGATTTTACAATGATGTGTGTTTTTTTTTTTTATTTTTTTTTTTTTTTTTGTGTCTGTTATCGTTGTGTCTGTTATCGTGTGATTTGGGGCAGTAAAAATGCTTCGATTGCCTTATGTAGCAACTTTTCTGAAAGGAAAGTGAATCTATTTGGTACTTTGGGGTGTCAAAAGTAAAAAATTTTCAATATTTTTTAAATTCGACTGGAAAAACCCTAAAAAATTTTGGGAAAAACGTGAGTTTTTACGCAAAACCAGTTTTCGACATAATCAAATTTTTTATTTTGCTATAACTCAAAAACTAATCAATGTAAATACTTGAAATTTTCATCAAATGTTTAGATTAGCGTTCTCTATACACCATTAACTATTTTCAAAGTATTTTGACTTTTATTCAGCTATTTATAGAGAATTGAAATTTTCAATTTTTTTAAGTATTTTTTTTTAAATAACAATAAAATTTTTTTGGCTTCCCAGAAAATCTTGAAAATTTAATACAAGGTTTCTTATAAGTTGTTCCTTAACTGATAAAAAAAAAATCTAAAATCGTATGTCACAATTTTTTTTTATAAGTGCTCAAAGTTCCAATTTATACGAAATATGTAAAAATCACGATAATTTGCAAGTTATTTTGTAGATAAAAATTCATAAAATTTTTTCTGTTCATACTTAAGGTTCAAAATTTTAACACTAGGTTATCTATAAGCTACTCTTCAAAAATCTTTAAAAAAATTTCTACCGGAATTAGAAGAAAAAATTTTATGACTGTTTGAAATTTAAATATTTACGAAATTGCATAAAATAGCGATTTATTCTCAAACGATCTTAAATATTTGTTATAATTCAAAAAGTATAAGTCGCAGATTTTTGAAATTTCTACCAGCTGTTAAGATTGGTATTTCCATTATGTCATATTTTTTTCAAAATATAATATTGATTTTTAAGCCACTTATAGGCATTTAAAATATTCGATTTTTTTACATTTTATTTTTATAATCGGTGATAAAAAAAATTTGGCTCCTACAAAATACTTGAAAATTTAATAGAAGATTCCACAGAAGTAGTTCTGAATGTCATTCAAAAATTATTAAAATCCATAGGCACAATTTTTTTTCTATAAGCGTTTGAACAGCGAATATTGACATAAAATTACATGTAAAATATAATATAATGTATAATATTTTAGACTGACAAAGTATCGGTTTTTTTTAAAATGCTCTAACTCAATAACGAAAAACCGCAACAACTTGAAATTTTCACCAAATCTTTATATTGACGTTTTCTATATATAGTTAAGTTTTCAATGTATTTCGACATATTTTGACTTATTTATAGACAATTTTTCTAAATTTTTCGTTTCAAAATAAAATATACTTATTACAATATTTATAAATAACAATGTATTATATTCTAGACTAACATATCATCTCCGTTCAGAATCGTTTTTCATATACAATGATACCTATCATTGAATTCAAATTTAACAAATCTATTATAATGACCTATCCTATGAAGAGGCGCACTCCACCCCCAAGTGTACAACAGAGCGAGGCCCATCCGGTTCTTTTTTTTTAAAAAAAAAATATCCCTGTTAATCCGACTTACATTCAAACAATACGGTGAGCTTAGGTTTAACAAGTATATATTAGGAATGGAAAGTATACGAAAATGAGAAATATAACTCGTGCGAGCGATCTTGTATTCGTTTTCCATTCTCTCTCCTCGCTCACGGCTAATAAAAAGCGTTGAGATATTGATACGATAATATTTCCTCGTCGGGTGACCGAACGGTTCAGATTTTTCGAGAGAACCGAACGATTGTTATACGTCTTCGGAGAGAAAAACGAGTGCAAATGCTAACGATACCAGTAGCGATTCGCTGCGGAAACGTCCGTTTGGAACAGAAGTCATGACGACAGGGCACGGATGATTTACAGGGCCTGAACGAGTCTTGATCTGTATTAGGCGACGAGTCGTGTACGATACGTAATCGCAATGATCGTATAGCGATGCGTGTAACACCGTGACCAGACGTGCGATTCGAAGGGAAGTAAAATCGGCTTCCGACCGCGTAACATGCAGCTGCACACGCCTACGAGCCGCTGTCGATGCGGTAAAAGCTTTGCGACGCGAAATGTGCATTCCGCGTCGGCGGTTGCGTGCGAGCCGCGTGTAAACGCAGTTCATCGTTAGCGCCGAGCCCCATCATTAACTTAGTTTGACGTGTGCGCCTGACAAGTCGCTTTCAAATGAATAATAACGTCCGCGGGCTGCGGTGCTGCCCCGTGAGCGTGTAAATAATATAATAAATAACACGATCATTTATATAATAATAGTATTATAAACTGGTATACAGGCACCGATCGACTGCAAACAACGAAAACAGAAAACGGTGATCAATATTAACCACCGTCGGTCAGTTGCCATTGTTTTTTCTAACAATATAAATATGACCCCATTATCATTATTATTATTATTATTATTATTATTATTATTATTATTATTATTATAATTATTATTATTGTAAACCGCGCTCGTTGTTCCGGATTTTTAAACGATATTCGACACCCCTCCCTTCCCCCCTC
This sequence comes from Sipha maydis, assembly GCA_034509805.1. Taxonomy (NCBI): domain Eukaryota; kingdom Metazoa; phylum Arthropoda; class Insecta; order Hemiptera; family Aphididae; genus Sipha; species Sipha maydis. The sequence continues at coordinate 92,373 of JASXSY010003300.1, forward strand.
CCGCCCACGTCGTACGTTGGATTTTATTTTTCGTGGTATCGTTCACAAATATTAGTTTGCGATTTCACATTGTATTACTGTGATTCGAAAAATAAAATGCCGTTTGCCGCGAGTGTTTAAACCATATGTGTTTAGTAATTATTAGCGCCAGAGGTCTTTTATGCAAATGTATACGTATTTTATTCACTCCCTTCCTCCAGTCGAACAAACAATCCGGCGGTAGACATAACTAAATTTCATGTTTCACCGATTATCGTTATTCGATCCCTTGAGATTTGTATTTTTTTTTTATTTTTTTTATTAAATCACATGTTTTGAACTCACACACAAATATATATATATATATATATATATATATATATATTTTATAAACGTATATAACCGTTTAAATAAAAGGTACCATGTGATATTTGTATTCAAAAATTGATTTCAATAGATTTTTAATGCAATGTTCTTCGGAATCTACATTTTACAAGAAGATTATAAATATTTAGCCAACCGATTCTACATCAATTTCCGTGCACATTTTTTTAAAATTTTTCCTTAAAACTTTTTCGTCCTTGCCCAATATATTGATTACCAAAGTATATGTTTTTGTATCTATACTGTTTTAAGGAAAACAATAATGGTATAAGCTTGCGAAAACTCTTATAAGTTTTTAAAAATCTACACATAAAATGATTAGATCAATAATATGATGGAATTTATTGAGTCATTTATGATTTAAGCGTTCTGGATTTTGATGATTTTGTATACAGTTAGCTTAGAAAATAGAACAGTTGTAATCGTTTTGCAAAAAAATAAAAAAACGATTCGAAAGTAATGAATAGATTTCCAGAAAAAGGAATACACACGGAAATCGACGCACGATCGTCCGGTCAAATCATTGTAATCTCTTAGTAGAAACGCATAACGAAACAAATATATTTTTCGTTGTCGAGGAGACGAATACCATAGCCTTACATCCATTAACGCTAAGACATAATAATTATGCTATACAGCTCAACAGCTAAGAATTCCCCGACGACCACATCGCCCAGCCAACCCGTGCATATTAATAACGTGTCCTCAGTGTACTCACGCGCAATTTAAAAAAAAACAATTTCACTCACCATCATTACATAGGCGCGCCGTGTTAAGTTCCCTTCGGCCATTAACATTAAAAAATGTAATCACGGCGTTCGTACGATTACGCATTAACTAACCAGATGATGAATAATGAATTATATTTTTTTACCCGATACCGTACGCTGATAGTGGTTGGCTCGTAGTTTTTAATCGCTTATTTATTTAATTACTTGCTGTAAAACCGACTCACGTGATAAAACGCTCATGAATAATATCGTTCTAAACGCCATGCGAACCGCGATTTGTATTATAACCGAACGTATTACTGGAAATTCACCAATTATGTATATCCATGTAATCGTGTTACGAATCACTCCAACGTTGCACGAAAAGTCTCGTCGACTACATCAAATGTACAATGTCACATGGTTTTTGACCGCGGTAAATTATCGAATTTGTCATTAATACGGTTTTTGTAATATTATTCAAAATGTAGATGTTGAATCCAACATGCCCTGGTAGCATACATGAACAGATATATCGGTCGTGATGTTTAGAGTAAAACCACACTTACCCACCCTGTTTAGACTGTCGTTGGAATGATACAACTTTTATACGCAATACAAAAATGTCCGTAACGCACGACAATTAATGCGATTTCTAATTTTGACGTTCTACCGAGAACTAACATTGTTCATTACCTGGTGTAGATAACGGACTCATTTGACCATAACGAAAACACATTTATAAGCAATAGGGTTCAAATAATGATACGCAGTATCAGTTGAGATAACCTGGCGGTCGATCACTGGATAAAAATGTATGTACCGTTCATCAGATTTCCAAAGATCAATAGGAACGTTCAAAGATTTCCAATGATATGGCCATGTCACGTCCACGTTTCCAGAGGTTTCTGAAAACGTCCGAAGACTTCCATCGGTTCGGGCGCAAATTCACTCTTTGGAAATAACGAAGAATGAACCACGATCAGTCGATCCAAATGATACGGATAACACACGCAAGAGCGTTGTCAATAGGACGAAACGTACGGTTAATCACGTTGGAATTAACTCGACGTACCGTTTAGTGAGCTGTTAACACAAGCACCACTTATCGTGATTAGAATGTTGGTTAAATATCCCACAATCATGTTTCGGACACGGTTCGTCTTCCAAAATGATTTACTGTTGCACTACAGCATAGTGTAGTAGTGATAATAACTAGTTGCTCTCAACTAGTATACCCTCGACAACAATAGTTAAGACATCCAACCATGATATTCTTTTCGTTTCCGTCACAGCACGTCGAAAAAATGGTAGGTACTAGTGGCGTAATTATGGGGTGTGTATGAGGATATATCCCCTTATTAGAGATTATTATATCAATGTTATATATGTTATATGTTACTATATCATCTTTCATCATCGTTTGTCATATGCTTACAGGTGTATTATAAATATATTTTAATTATTAAATTTGATTTTACTATTATTAAATGATTTATTCGTTCACTACCAGGCAATTTTTTTATTATTCTATCGCCTATTATTTTTTTTTTTCGAGTCTCGTATATCGTTGTTATAGTCTCGTCCACCGTCAAACCATATAGACTAAAAAAAAACCGGCTGAATAATTAATATTTATTTCAATATTTTAATATTTAACAGGTTTTCTTCAATACGAGTAGAAAACGCATACAGTTAAGTGATGCCGAATGTTTATAATATCTGTGATATTTAAACTATCGATGTTTCGATATGTTTCTAAATTTAGTTAAATTAAATATGTTTAACGCTGCTGTTATTTATATAGTTATTTTTATGATGAGTAAAATGTTACAACTGATCTGTAAAGAGTGGCGTTTTAAAATCTGCCCATAGATGTTATATTCGTTTATCTGACATTGATCATGGGCCGAATTACTGTATCAACATAAATTGTAAAACTCAATCTAAAAACTAAAATATAATAAATAATTACCCTAATTGTGAAAACTAATAATTGAACCATAAAAAGAAAAAATTGAGCAGCAAATAAAAAAAAAAATGTCATGTCTAAATTTAAAACATTGTCATTTCAATTTTTTTATACTTATAACTTTTGTAAAGGTATTGTTTTAGTATAATAAAGTATGGTTTTAGGTAATAATATTAAGCGATTAGGTATAAGAAATGTTTGACATAAATTTTGTTCAGAAATACTTTTATTAATACTTAATAAGTTTCTAATGAACAAAATAATACAATCAACTATTCTATCCGTCTAAATGTTATTTTAAATATATTGAGTTTTATTTTTATGATGCTAAGAACAACAGTTGTTAATTTATACCACTACTTGAATTTAATATTGTTTCTATTAATATTTTTAAATACATTGTTTGTTTTGCGTTTTAGAAGAAAAAAGATTCGACACCATTGTTAGAGAAAAATTAATTTATGAATGAATTTCAGCTATCGTAATAGTTACAGTAATTAATTTATAAATTTTTAAAATTGGTTTAAAACTGTATATTATAAAACTGAATAATAAATTACCACATCAAATATATAAGAGGATGGTAATTTTAACAAAATATATGAACATAAAATACACTTAACTGTGTTAATATAATTTCAGATAAATCGATACATCAATATTTAACAATAGTATAAAAAATTTTATTTTCTAAATCAATTGTGTACACAAGATACGTCATTCATAATAACATACCCACCCGTAAAAAAATTGGTTTTCCGAAAAATCTAGAAAAGCAGGAATTATGAAAGTATGGACAGGAATTGTAAAGAATTGAGCAACAATTATTGGCAGAAAAAAAATTAAAAAAAACGTTACATTTAAAGTGTGGGCGGAGCTGGGGTAAAGTTACCCCAGTTCTACCCATAAAAAAATCGACTTTTCGAAAAAACTGGAATAGCGGGAATTATGAAAATATGGACAGAAACTGAGCACTAATTATTAGCGCAAAAAAAAATTGCAAAATTAAAAATGGATGGGGCTGGGGTAACGTACGTAGAAAATTCTCTTACGCTCACGTCGAATGTCGGTTGATTGACGGCATTCCGAAATGAAGACAATCGGACTGTTGAGACTTCGCCGCCCGTTGATCGAAATCGAACATTCTAAACGCACGGACGGTTGTTATACGAACAATGTGCATTTGGAAAAATCGTTTCGACAATAATATTATATTTTAAATACATAACGAATAAAATAAAAATGTGATCTTGTAATAAAACGGCTAAACAGCTTTCGGTTTTACTGTTTCGTATACGCCAATCCGACATAATAGTGTTTGATCAATCTTAACGGTGCAAAATGTGTTAAAAAAAAAATAAAAATAAACAAAAATACCCGTTTTCTATTACGCTTACACACTAGGATCGAGTTTTTTAATTCGAATTATGGTTAGTCTCGACTAACACCGTTCGATATTTAATCGTTTAACGTAATTGAATATCTCGTGTGTTCGTTTCGTTATTGGTCGATGGTATAATATATTTTGTAACCGGCAAAACAGATAACAGCTTAAATTATTTTTCACTATAAAAAGGGGTAGGGTCGTGAGGTGACTTATTCTATTTTTTACCTATTCCGTGATCGTGACGTCAGAACAGTAGTGAAACGCTGCCCTACAACATTATGGCCTAACACGATATCTACATAATTCTATGTTTTATAAACCGTGTTCTTATAGTAAACAATATACAATTTGACAGGTAGACTCGTCTTAGATATTTCAAGAAGATTGATACTTATCCAAAACGAAACACCGAACTTATAATTATTATTGTCATATTATAATTAATTTCTACGGTGCCCCTTGAATTCACTTTGATCGTCCTAGGGTACGTGCTCCATTTGCACCCTTTCACTCGGAACGGCAAGGGCGGTGATGATTTACTCGATACGCACTCGTCGCACGTACATCGGTGTAACGCACTGTAACAATGCAAGATCGTACGGCGTACGATAATGTTTTATCGGTCACGATATCGCGCAACGAGTGTTCTCCGAACGGATTTCAATAACGTCGCGGTTGCCGCTGCGTACGGTGCTCGAAGTGACTCGAAATAAGGGAAACTTATACCTTTTATACGTATCGCGTTTGTCGATAACCATTGAGTGTTTCGCACGAGGGTCGCGGAGCGAAAAAACCGAGGTGAATCGCAGTAAAAGTGATAGAAACCATACTTTCGTGTCCTGCGCCACGTCACTTCGAACGTTTTCGTAATGATTTTTTTTCTTTTTTTTTTTCTTCGTCTACTCCGCTCCCTTATTGCTGATTCGACCGCGTGAACGGAACGTAGGATAGTAGGCAATTATTCGAACGCAATCGGTCGAGAAAAACAAAACGAAATGTTCAAAGATCTTTTACGCGCGCATACCTCCGGCACACTCGTAAACAATAATTACTGGAAATTCGGTTCGTACGATGAAATCTATTCGATCTCTCGAAACGTAATAGATTACAATATCATTATATCCGCGTGGTAGGTACACGCGTGCGTCGTAATGTTACTGTTATTAATATTTTTACGTGGTTCGCTGGGAAGGAGGGAGGGGGTGGGAAATTCATTTCTTGCTGCACAGTTCCCGCGTTTCGGATATTGTTATTGTGATTGTGAGTCGGGACCGCGGGTAGGTACAGAGCGCGTGAGCGCAGGAATAATATCACATTACAACAATGCAATATTATATCGCGCAGTCGTGGCGCCGTACGGTTGCAGTATTTGATCAAATGAATTATCGTTACGTTCTTCGCGCGTTTGTGCGAAAGAATATACACCCACATGCGCTGCAAACGAGTAGTTATCCCGTTCATCGTGCACTGTACACGTACAACGTACTCGCCCACACACGCCGGTAATGCAACGCGTATTATAATTGATATTATTATTATTATTATTATTATTATTACGTGGCTGTTGATATTTTTCGTAATAAATGTATGTGCGCACACGATGGTTTGGGATGTTTTTTTTTTATTCCCGACGACGAGGAACGTGTGTGATAATAAGACGTGACGACAATGTCATGAAGTGTATATATCGTCGTGCACGGAGTCGAGTGAATAATAAACGCACAGAATAGTACCCGCACATAATATCATATAACATGAGAACGGAGCTATAATCTACCTTGCGCACGATGTAAAAGAAAAAATACCTTTTTATTTTTTTATCTTTCATTTATTTAATTCGAGTCGAACGAGGAGGTATTAAATATGGGCTCGCACCGTCGTCTTCGGCGATACGAGTAACGCGCAGTGCTCACGGCGGATTTTCGTGTCATTTTTCATTTTTGCCACGTGGATCCGTACACGATAAAATCATTCCAATGCAACAACGGTTTGTGAAACACGATCAAAACGATTTCCGCGCCGCCATATTTTGCGTGTTTTTCCCAGCGTCGTGGTCTGGGTACGAAAAACTATGCGGAAACGATCCGAACTGGTTAACAACGCGTGGTAGAATAACCAGGGCCGTCGAGAGCTTTTGAGGGCCCCACGGCTGATCGGTTCCAGGCCCCCTTACACTTGTTTGGCCAAGATACATACTACTTGTACATACTTTAGTACAACAAAAATATTAAAATTTGCATCTTATGCTACGGCAAATGACATTATAAAATAATTTTGAATAAAAAGCTAAGATAACGGACCCTTTTAAAGGCACGGGCCCCGGGGCTCTAGCCCTCACTGCCCCACCCTCTCGCCGGCCATGAGAATAACGCAGGTAACAACGGTCGAGTTTTAGCGTAGGGCGAACAGAAATGCTCAAAACGTTATCGATACTTATATCTACATTGACGTTTATCGAATAACAAGTTCTTGAACGTACGTTAGTGACAATTTATGACCACGTATACGTTGCCGGGAAACACGTAGTCCGAGGCTTTTTGTGTTGTCCTAACTTTTCATGCAGTGATCTGAGAGAACAATACAACAAAAAACGGTGTTTTCCGGCCGTTTCAACAGACTGCGGTTCCGACGTTTATCGTAATACTGTAACGACCGAACACGTAGTGCGTCCGCTGTCGGAGAAAAGCACGTGACTTACGGGTTAACGTCACTTAAAACTACATAAAAAAACGATCGGCCCACATGGTTCGGAATTTCGTTCTCGCTACAATATACGACGTGTAATCGACTCTGCACTAACCGTGACGGCTAACGATGACGGCGGCGATGCGAAAAACTACCGTAACGCGATGTACAACAACAGTGTGCACTGTACGCGTAGGTATTATTATTATAATTTTACGGCACAGGCGAGTGTTGGCGGACGGCCCGAACACGTGCGCGAAACCGTTTCCGGAGAATCTGTTATGAAATCCGAAAACGATTAAGTTTAGTGGTGGTAAACGACTAAACGGATACCGCCGAAAAGAATACCAATGAAATGCTGCGAACGCGGCAAGAATACGACTGTTTGGTGGTTACTGCGTCCAACGTTTCGCGCGACCGAATCCGCCGGAGAACCCTTCGAAATATTTTACGCCTGTTTAAACCGAATATCATCGCATAAAATAACGCACCCAGTTAACCACTGTTCACAGTTACTGGTCTTGAACCTAGTACTTATGTTAATTACCGGTCAACACGCACTACTACCGGGGACCGTCGTCGGTTTTGTAAATATTTTTCTCAGATCAGTTTACCAGAGTTCCGTGTACGACTCATCGGTTTATCATTCATACGTTTCACATGTCTATTGGTTACCATGTTGTCTGAAGTTGCGGAATATATATATATATATAGGCCTAGTGACCAGTGCTGGTAACCTGCGTTCGTTCAGAGCTAGCTCGTTGCAGAACCTTTGTCGATTTCGGTGAGAAGACCATAAAATACGACGACATTTCGAGTGGAAAATATTAACAGCGCTCCTTAAACTATAGTCCTTGACTATTTGAAAATCGAAAGCAAAGGAAAGATTTAACAACGGTCCAACATGCGACGGATGCAACCGAATTGTTTTAAATATTAGCAGATCATTTTGCGCTAGTTGCACCGAACGTGGTGAATGCGATACATTCATACGAGTACATGTTGTTAAAAACATGCAGCGTACGTGAACAATAATCAGATAGTTTTATATCTTCAGTTTTTCGAATGATAAATAAATCATTGAACTCAAAATATTTTTCCGTCATTATTTTATACAGATCTTATTAATTTATTATTATTTGAACGTTTCAATATTTCAGCTGATTACATAATTTTGATATTAAAATCCTTTTCATGAGGTACAACTTTTTCTTAACGGTGGAGTGATTTCTTGACGTACACTTAGTTATAATGTATTTTTCACATTGTCCGATATCTTCCATTAGCATCGTATTAAATTTTCAACCCGTAAAATTCAAAAGTACTTATTATTAATTACTACAACAATTTTAAACGCTAAACGGATTTCATTTAAGTTGAAAAATGAAACGTTAAATCTGAAACGGCTTTCGACGCAGATGATTAACTGTCCAAAAGTTTTATCAAGAAAAAAATATAAAAATTAATTAGTAAAATACGCATCAGCTATTATTAGACTGTACAACAGTTGCATAATTCAACGTATACGTAACTACAATGTACTTAGGTACACAAGAAACAATTGGCCCTATTATTGGTTAGTATTTATTTTATTTTTTTTTTTAATTATAAACATATTATGTAAAGTTTTTATATTCTAGGATTGAATAAATTATAACTCGATTGTATTATTTGTAATAATGGAATCGGCTACTACTACACCTTTATCATGTAATATAATATTACAATAAATAAAAAATTCTGACTAAGTATTACGTTATACACAATTGTTTTTATTTTTAAACCATTTGATTTAGTTTCTTGATCACGTAAAAAAAAAAAAAAATAACTATTTTAACCGTAAACGATTTTTACATGATTTTTCATAGGAATATAATTTAAATAGGTTATATGCATTGAATTTTTTTTTTTGTAGTATATTCGCTTTATAAATACTTTTAACGTTAATCTAAATCTAATGAAAATAACTATGAGATCGACTCCAATGAAGTAAAAATATATTGTGGTTCGTTATAATATGTGATTCCCGTATGGTATTTAATTTTACATACCGAAAATTATTCTTTGTCGTTTACACGACTATTTCTAGAGACGGTTTCAGCGAATAAGACATTTTTCGTTAGAGCTTCTGTTTAAGTGCTATTTTTTTTTTCTTACGATTTACGACCTCTTTTAGTTTATAAGGCAATAGGGGTATGGATTACATAATCTTTCGTTAAAAGAACATAAAATTCAAAAGGGGTACTACAACAGAATATATCGTATGAGTATACTAATAATAATAATGATAAAATTGTAGAATATTTTAACAAAATAATTTCAGTATGATAAAAAGTCTTGAACGTTTAATACAATAATCTAATAAAATAATACGATTTTTCGAATATATTTATTACTGATTGTTTAATATTCTACCTATTTGAAAAAATATATTATTCAATGACATAATAGCACAAAACAATCAAAACGAAACCTCATCTGTTATTTAAATTATTAATTATTGGAAAAAATTAAACTACAACAAAATAAATCATGAAAATCCGTTACATTTTTATAATCGAAAATCCATAAAATTCAAAAATTCATTTCAAGTCAAAGTCTGAATACTAGGACAGGAGCCCGTAATAAACAGATTTTCGAAATAAGCACTCGTAAAACTAATTATTTGTTTAATGATTCTATTCAAAGAATAATGCGAACTATTAATTCAGACCTTAATCTATTAGACTTTTAGTCTAATGGAATGATAATAAAATCTTAGACTAGGACCACATATCGTTTTGTTTTCATTGTAATATGTATACTTCTACAACCAATTATTTGATTTCCATTATTTTAATGTTATATATTAATAACAATTGTTCCCTTTAGCATTAATTATTATCTATATTGTATTAAAATATATAATTCTTTGTGAATTGCCGTCAGGCGTAGAAAATAAAAAAATAAAAATAAAAATAAATAAATAAATAAATAAATAATGAATAATATGACTCAGTATTTTTTTTTCTGTTGTAATTTTGTTTATCTATTTGAATTTATATTGTTTTACTTTTTAACATGTTATTTATGAATTCAATAAATATACTACATTTTTCAGTTATCTTGATAGTAATCGAAAGACAAATATTTTCATAATTGTATTGTACATACTCGATTGATCGGATGTATTAAAAAATCGATTATTGTAAAAATCAGTTCAACAACGTATAAAATGCTTTTGGAAAATAAATAAAAAAGAAACAAGTACACTAAATAACGTCATAGTCTATTGAAATACGAACAATTGAACTCGTTTTTGTCAATCTCATGACGGTTGTATATAATATTGTTTGTATGACAACTGATCTCGGGTAATCCGATCGAGTGCGGTACTCCGAAACATAATCCACAGTAATGTGGCTTATTTTTTATTTAACATCGATACGAGGCCAGCGAGTTACTGTCACCCTTGTTCGGGTGGTTCGATGATAATAATGGTCTCAGTAAACCATAGGGTTTAACGAGACGGCGTACTATAGGAAGACTTTCGCGTTGGCGATCACGTTCTTTTTAGTAAATAGTACTCCAATGTTTATTTGACGTTTTATTTTCTTCCGACACGTAAACGCGTTCTATAACAATAAACATTTGATTGTGATTGATTTTTTCGATTTTTCAATTCGATTTTATATGCATTCCGTTCTTTCTTTCAATTGCAATTGTTACGAAAATGACATCGGATCGCACGGATCTTACTTGTATTACGTTCTTAAATTCACCCTCCAATCGTCTTTGACGAGAATTCTTAAACATTTATGTTGCACCGTAGACGATAGCGGTTTAGATTATTTACTAGTGCTGTAGAACCATGAATTTTTTGAAAATTTCTTTGAAAAGAAAATTTCTCTAAAAAGTCCTACCGTGTGTGGTGTTCTGAGAATTTTATCCGGCAGAATGAAAGTCCGGCAGATATAGTCCGACGGACCAAGTCTCTCGCTTCTCCACAGACTAAAAGACCAGATCCTAGGGACCACGGACCATGATAAGAAATTTTTATTTTATTGATAGTAATAACTTTATTATCATACAATATCATCTGTTTACTTATTAATTTTTTTTTTTTTTTTTTTATTAGAAATAAGCCTCGGCAGCGTTGGCCACTGGCTGACATTTGACATATAGTTATTTTACATTAGGAAATGCATTTTTTTTTTTTTTTTTTTTTTTTACATATTATGTTTGTTTACAATAAATTTTCAATTTCAATTTCTTTAATAAATTTAACTGTTTGCTTGATAGTAGACATGTT